>PVLD010006847.1:0-96755 GCA_004027595.1 Dinomys branickii | reverse complement strand
TTATGGAGTATGCCACCGTCCCTGGCCAGAGTGTCTCTTGAACAGAGGTTGCCTAGAGGGACATCCTGGTGGATTTCTCTCAAGACCAGTGGTTTTTGAGATTGAATACATCTTTGATTAGCAGGACTCCTAAAAAAGAAAAACAACTATAGTAAAAAATAATAATAATAATAATAAATAATAAATAAATAAAAAAAAAGCAGGACTCCTAGGAGGAAGTCTAGAATCAAGGTAGAGAGGGCAGATCCTGGCACAGCAGCCCTGTCCTAGGGGGCCTGACATCCAGAAGGTGGCCGTGCAAGTGTGAGAGTGAATGGACAAGATGCTCACAGGTGTGTAATCTAGAATTCTGCAATCAGGGAGTTAGGGGAAAAGTTAATTACAGTCCATGAACATAATGAAATAATACACAGCCACTAAAATGGTGGCACAGACATGCTGTAAGCACGCTGCTAGTAGACTTAAGGGAAGAAAATTTAAATAGTACAATGTTTAAATAGTACAGTGTCTAGTTCACTACCATTGCTGTAAACTCCCTGTGTGCACACACACACTCGTGTCGTGTGCTTCTGTGTGTGTTCGTAAATGTGGCACATGTACACACAGCTCACAGCCGGCCACTCCTGTCTTGAAATGCTCTGTGCAGTGGTTTTCCTGGGCTGCGCCTTCTCAGGCTCCTCTGCTGTGTCCTCCGCCTCCCTAAGGCTTTGGGGTTCTAGCACCGGTCCTAGAGCTCCTCCTGAGGAGGTCGCAAACTGCTAGTCCTCCTGCCTGTACACTGCCAGACTCCCTGCTCGGCATCCATGGTATTCAGACCCTCTCTCCAGCCTCCCAAACGCAGCCCAGTGCCAGGCTCCCCGCCTCTGCTGATCTCTAGCTCAGTCCTTCGAAAGTTTCCCTGATCGAGAAAAGGCAGCTCCGTGTCTTAGTTGCTCAGGCCAAACCTGTCAGTCTTGGCTCCATCACGTCCCAGGGCCCTGCTGCTTCTGCTCCTCTTCACCTCCCTGGGTATTGCGGTCCCTGTCTGTCCTGCTTCTGCCTGTGCCGCTCTTCGCTGTGGTCTCAGTGTAGCTGCAGGGGTCTGCTCTCTGTGTCTTGTTTTCCTGCTCTGGGTGGGAGCCTTCAAGCCCCTAGGGGCCGGGAAGGCTCTGCTGTGCCTGGCCTCACTGCTGACCCCTCACGCTGCTTACGCCCAAGAGGTACACACTGGAGGCGCACACCTGCCTTAGAGCCTTCACACCGCCATTTCCTCTGCCTGGTATGTTCTTGGCCCAGATGAGCCACTACCCTTCAGGTCTTCACTTGGGGGTCACCTGCGACTCTCTCTACTGACCGGAACCAACCTCTTCCTCCTCCCTAGAATTCCCTCCCTGGCCTCACGTATCCCACAGAACTTGTTACTGGCCGGGGCACCGCCCATGCTGTGTTCATCCTGTCTCCCTGGGAGAAGAAGGCTCCTTGGGGTGGATACTGTTGATGCCTGCTATGGCCCCAGCTCCCACCGAGTCCCAGCACGTCTTTCAGCATCCCACCCTGTGTAGCTGCTGTTGGCCACCACTTCCTGCCTCTCCTGTGGTCCCTCCATGTCTGGAAGGGCTAAGAATGAACAGTTCCAAGGAGTGGCCTAGGGGGTAAACGCTCCCGCCCCCTCAGCCCTCAGGTGAGATGTCTCACACTATTTCGGGCCACATTTTGCACTATTTTCCAGGTCTTCCCGTGGAATCAAGCGCCATCCCTCTGCAGATTACCCCTCTGCTTCCCTTCCCTACTCCCCACTGCTGTTCATTGCATCTCCCAGATGAATTTCCTGGTCTCCTGATGTCTGCTTCAAGGTCAGCTTCCGGGTGAACACACATGGATGCTGCATTCTCGGATATATTTTGGAAGTGCTGTATGAAGAATTCAACGTGTCAAACCGATTAGTAGATGTGCTCACCAAAGGGATCTATGTGTTAGCTCTGAAAGGTGCGGTGTTAGGCGCTCTTAAACTACCTGTCCGTACTTCGTGTTTTTGCAGTGAGCGGATACCGCCTCTGTAAAAACAATGAAGCTCTTCCCCTGTCCGCATCTCACGCTCCAGGAACCTCATCCTGGGTGACCTGGGAATGGGACAGGCCTGTCTTCGTAGTAGTGTGGAGATGCTGAGAAGACAGGGGAGCTCTCAGAAAACTGAGGCCGACAGTAGGTCTCCAATCGCGTAGAGACCCGTCACGGGTTCCCCTGGTAAGGGGGTGTGTGCCTTTGTTCTGGCAAGCGTGGATCCGTACATAGGCAATGTCACCTACAAGGCAAGGACGTTTGCAGGTCCCTGATTAGCCCGTTCAGGTGCGGACCCGGCGCTCCTCACCCCTGTGAGCCGCTTCCTGGTCATCGTTTCCCCTCAATGGAGTGCCAGGACGCAGGCCAGGGGAGAGAAAGCCGTTCGGTGATGAGGCGCCCCAGAGTTAGTGCCAAGGGCTGAAACCAGGAAAACATCTACACTTCCTTATAGATGAGGTTTCTCTTCCACAAGTGACTTCTGTAGCAGTTGCCCCAAAGGAACATCTTGTTTTCTTACTAAGCTTACATGAGGCAAAGAGCAAGCTCCCATGGCAAACAGGCTTGCTGGACACTCCAGCAGCAGGCGGCGGGCAGGGCAGGACAGTCCTGAAGGGAGAGGGTTCTGTGAACAGAACCATGCAGCGGGGTTCTTATCTGTGTTCTACGTCGATCCCCAAATTCTAGAAGGTGCTCCCAAGTGCTTCCTCCATGTTGAATTAAAGTGATGGGTTTTTGTGTTAGAATACAGAGGAATTTTGAAAACCACTTGATAGCTCTAGGTTCTGTTTTGCAGATACAGACAGTAAAGCGTGTCTTTAATCCAGACTGCCTTAGTGAGAGGCTATGTGAAGGAAAGACTGGGTTTGAAGTATTGGTACTTAAAGTTTACCCAGTGATCCTTGTTAAATCTGAATCATGATGAAGGAGTGGTTCCTGGTGTTAAGTATGTATCATTTATTATTTAATATCATTTACCTGTGTATTATTTATCATCCAATATTTAGGTGATTTAAAAGTGCTTGAATGTCAAGGAACACAGGACCACAGAAAAAGTTGTCCATGAAGCTTCATAGCAACCTTATTCCTAACAAGCAAAAGGTGGAAACAGCCCAAATATCCATCAAATGATGAGTAAACAAAAATGCATTAGCCACAGAATGGAATATTTTTGAGCCATGGGAAGGAATGAAGTTTTGATAATGTGAGCTAGGTGGAAGCTGCGTGTTCATTTCATGCACAAAGAATTTTTGAAGACAAATGTACTGAGCTCCAGAAGCTGAGCAGAGAACGCCACATGCTATACAATGGCATTTATATGAAATGCCCGGGACACAGGCAAGTCCTCAGAGATAGAAGTGTGGTTTCCAGGCATACAAAAGGAGACAGACGGTCTGGTACCAGAGGGGCTCTTTTTGGGGATGGAAATGTTCCAGAATTAGACAGTGGTGACATTTGCACAACTCTGTCAGTGCAGTCAGAACCACTGAACGGTGGCTAGTTGGTCACACCTCACGGTGGGCTTCCGGGATGGCCTTCCAAGACAGCTCACAGCCAGGTGGAGGCTGTATGCCCACACAGTGTCACTTCCTCAGCATCCTAATTCTTAAAGTTGTCACAAAGTCCCACCAAGTTCAAGAGGAGAGCAGTGAAGTCCGCCTGCTGGGGAGGGGCAAGGTTCTGGGAACATATCCAGACCCAGCGGGATTGCTCTGGCCGTTTCGGAACATCGAGCCTCTCATAGACATCTGGGAATGTACACGTACATAAAGAAAATATATATTACCAGAGAATTCAAAGAAGGGGAAAGTGATCCACACCTGCCAGGTAGTGTACATTTTTATAGAGAATACCTTATTAGAGAAATAGCCATGTTAATATTTTCTGTATATTTGCAGGAAAAAACACTATGTGCACCTTGCTTTTTCATCTGATGCTGTGTCTGGGAGGGTTTTCTCCATTTTACATGCCAGGTTAACCACATTCTTTCCAGTGGTGACATAATTCCATTGTATGGCTACACAAAAATATATTCAACCAGACCCCTGCTGAGCAACATTTCATTGGTTACTAGTTTGATGCTACTGCAGACAGTTTTGCAGGAAACACCCTTGTACATTTTTCTTTTCTTGGCATACATTTGTGAGTGTGTTTGTATGATAAATATCTAGCAACGGACCTGCCAGAAAGGGCATGAGGATGAAAAAATTGGAATAACTGTTGACAAAACAACCCACTGCAAGGAGTGGCCCACTGAACACTCTTGTCAGTGATTGATGGGTCTGCCATTTAGCCACAACCACATCCAAACTGTTACCAATATTTTCGTCTCTGTCTGTCTGACAGGTAAAAATGACCTCAAGTTTCACTTCCACTTGTTTATTATGAGTGGTATTGGGCCTCTGCTCATGATGGGACCATTGGACAAGATTCTACATTGGACAGTAGCCATTTCTTCCGGCGGGAGCTCGGCCATAGAACACAGACCAATCATGCACTAGCAATGACATTATCCGTAGAACCAGCCCAGTGCCCTGCCTCCAAGGTCCCGCTTAATATAGAGCCGAATAAACACCCTAAGGACTTGAGGCCCACCTGGGCTACTTAGTGAGTTCAAGACCAGCCTGGACCACAGAGCAAGACCCTGTCACTCTGTAGTGACAAACAAAAAGGGAAAAAGAATTCCCACCTTACCATTTCAAGCACCTGGTCATAAGCCTGCTCAAATATTAATACAGTAAGGCTATGACCTTTTAAAACCCATATCCCAGATGTCACTTAGCACTGTTCCAGGGACACTGTCCCTGGTCAGATCGAGTAAAAAACCAAGGATGTTTTTAATTAATGAAGTGAGGAGACAGCTTTGGTAATAGGCATGGTCTTAGTGCAGCCTCCCCTTGGTTCAGCGAAGCCTAATTATCCTAACCGGCTGAGTCTCTCACTTGCATGTTGAATGGATTTGGTGCAGTTAATTGGGACATCAAGCAACAGCAATTCTGATCATCACAGGCAGTTCGTGACAAGCACGGGCTTTTGTGCTGCGCTGACATTCGTAGCTGATGAGTTAATTCCAATACAGATTGGCACTATGATAATACACTGAGCTGTTCTCTTGGGTTCTGCTTGTCCTGTACTTTTTTCTTTCAAAGTGGGAAGCTTGCCTTGCCTCAGAGAGGTTTGGTTTGAAGGCCGAGTTTGAAAGTTCTTATATAGACAGCCCTTCAGGTGTTGTCCGGAGGCCTGGACCCTGGGAAGGGACTGGAGATCAGTGGACCAGAGCATGTGGACTCTCACTCAAGGTAACTTGAGCTGTCACAGTGGAATGGGTTCAAGGTAGATGTTACAAGGTCATTCCCACTCACTTGTGCTCCAGGATGCTTTCTTGAGTGGGAGAGGAAGGGGTGATGTCACACTGCTTTGAGAGACATTGCTTATGACCCTCCAAGGAGTGTACCTGTCCTGCATCACAGCAGAAACAAAATTGGAAAACACTGCCTCAGAGGGCTGAGGAGAAATGCGGCTTCACATGTTGTCATGTGTCCTTAGTGGGGTCCACCTTTCTGACATGAAACTGCTGCCCTTGTACCTGCCAACCAGCCAAGAAGGTGGCTTCTCAGTACAGCCTGCGGCGTTGGGCTGTGTGGGAGCAGAGGACCCGGCAAATGACCAAACACATCACCCTCAGGAGATCCCCAGACACTGCACAGCATCGCAGGACATGCAGGAGCTTGAGGCTGCTGCTTGACAGCAGCTGCCCTACTAACGCCTCCAGCCAAGCCCGTGGTCTGTGTCCGGGCTTGCCTTGCCCTGGTGGAGGGTGGGAAATGGAAATGCTGCCTGGGAATGACAGCTAGCTTGGGAACGTTGATCTCAGCACCTCTGGCCTGAGCATTAGCACGAGCTGGCGCCCTATTCCAGCAAGCTGAGAGCCCAGCCAATCTGCCCCTGAGGCATGGCGCAGAGAAGAAGGCGGCCCACCTGGGCTCTGCCAGGCTTTTTCCACTGGGGTCAGCAGTCTGGGGCTTTCACACAGGACAGAAAGGGTCACGCTCCTTGCAGGCTGGGCGCAACCTTTGACTGCCTCGGCACGCGGGATGCAGCCCGGACAAGGAGGATGCGTGAGCACATCAGTTCCTCCAGCCACAGCTGAAACTGTTTACTCCTTTGAGGCTTGGTGGCCAGGACTCAGTAGCCCTGTGGCCTCAGATTTAATCCACAGTGTAAGAAAGATATTCAAAATAAAATCAATTTAGTGTGAATTCCTTAATAATAGTCAATGATTATAGAACAGTTATGCACCTATCACGCAGCAAATTTAAATCTTCACACAAGCCTGAATAGGTAGCTACTTCTGTTACTGTTGCCATTTCACAGACAAGGAACTTGTGGGACACTGGGCTGTGTGCGTGAGGTGACATCGCAACAGAGCTGCGGCACAGAGGGAGCAGATGTTTGCTGGTGATGGGGAAGAGCTGGGTCAGACCAGCGGATTCCTCTCCAAAGAGTGTCACAGCACAGAGGGACCCAAGGGGGTGGTTGGCGACCTCCCAGGGGTTAGGTTGAACCATGCCTCCACACACGTTCTTTTAATGTTAAAATGTTTTATTATGAGATCTTTCGAACAAAAAATAATAAAGCAGGCACCCAGACCCTACTGACATGAAAGAGCTACTAACATCTCCCCCTCTGCCCCCTAACAGTGTTAGAAATACAGGTAAGGGCAGACCATTCCCGCCCATCCCTGTCCCCAAGGGAGCAACTGTCACGGGTATCATTCCAGTGCAGTGTTCCTGATTGGGGCGTTACTTACACGTAGTACACCATATAAATCTTACTCGTATGCTTGGGACGTGGGTCCTCTGCACTGCTGGAGTGTGAGCAGGTGAGCGCTAAAGAGCTGAGCCGCTCACGTGACTCTGACCTCGGGGAGTTACAAGTCTCCTTCTGAAAACAAGCTGGAACGCTAGAAATGTGACTGCACTTAGCAGAGAGGTTGTTTTAACCACCACCACCACCACCCCGCCCCATGCAGGCTTCCTCTATCAAGGTGCAGAGCAAAACTTTGAGGTTTCTTGGAATAGGGACCAGAAAGACAGCACCCTACATCCCTCCGTGCTCTGCACAAACACATCAACCACCTCTGTCATGGGTCTGATGTCATGGTGACAGTTTCCATAGTGATGTGCTCCTGTATGGTTGAAGTTAATTCCCAACCACGCCATCCATCATATGGCTTATTCTGGAGACACTCAAGCTGTGTCCTATAAAACTATATGATGCTTGCAGATTTCACAAACATAGGAGTCAAATATCAGTTAAAGTACCTTAAATTTGTTTTTAAGTCACAAATTATGTCTATGCTAATTTTTAAAAGATCAAGTCATATATAGTACATTCTAAAAAACAAATGTCCAAATGCTGGTCTGGTATCTTAGAGTAATTTGCAGAAGGCTACCCCTACCTTTAAAAACAAACCTGTGAACTCTGAGCAAAAACATAAAACACCTGTGTGAGCCCACTGACCAGAACCCGATAATATGGGAGACTTGGTCCTTGGGAGAAGGGAAGCACTCTGGGTGAGAGCCACATTTTACGGCTTTCCCCCAAGATGGTCATTCTGAAACTTTATATTAGAATATTTGGGGACTTCCTTTAAGGCATGGATTTGGGGCTCTACCCTGAGTTTCTGATCGCTGGGTCTGGGGCATGGCCTGAAACTTTCATTTCTAACAAGTGATGCCGCTGCTGCTGGCCTGAGGACCACACTGAGAGCCACAGTCCGTTTTCTCACAGTGGGGGCCCCTGAGGAATGAGAACTGAAGCAGAAAGCCACAGGCTTAGCCTGGCAACTCGGGAAGTGGGCCGTATCTGGAGTGGTCAGAGTTGAGTAAACACTTGAGGAAAGGAACGAGCCTCAAAGGCTGAAGCTCCCAGAGATGTATCCACATCCCCCTCACACCCTTGGCACACCCCCGAACTACATGTGCAAGTGAGACTCCAAGGGAGTCCAAGGGAGAATTAGAGCTCCTGGCGGTAAGAAATGAGTAGGGAGTTAGGGTTCCCCTTCTCGGGAAAGGGAGTTTAGAGTTGAAAGTTCCCCTGAGTTAGAAAGGCTCAGCAAATAACCAACGCTTTTCATTGAAACCATGAAACGGCCATACTCTACGGGTGCAGACTAAATCTCTGACTAAGCATTCACCCTTGCACTAAACCAAAACTCAGATCTATCCTGGCAAAACCTAAATACAAGCCATACCAAATGTGTTGAGATTCACCAGTAATTTCAAGCCTCCTGTAAATGTTCTTCAGAAGAAGCTAACAGAATCTAGTGTCTACAGCATATCACTCACAATGTTCACCCTACAAAAATTACAGACAGGTGAAGAAAAAGAAAACTACGACTCAGTCAAGAATGTACCAGCCAGGTGTAGTGGTACACACCTGTGACCCCTGACTCTGTGAGGATGGGCAGGAGGATTGTCAGGTGTAAGGTCAGCCCAGACAACGTGGCAGCTTAGACCTTCCAAAAGACTGAAGGTGTAGCGCAGTGTGAACTCTCTGAGTTCAGTCTCAGCACCTGGCAGAGTGGGGGAGAGACCAGAACCATCCAAATGTCAGATTGGCAGATAAGGATGTTTTGGGTGAAGAGTTGGGACAGAGGATGAACTCTACTGTGTAGGGAAACCACTGAAGCTGCAACTTCATGAATTTGGGACAGACCTAGAGAACAGGCTTAGTTCAGCCTCAGCTAAACGTGGGCAGTATCAAGACTTTGCTGCTGTGATGCACATAAGGAAATCAATTTCCAAAATATTAGGATGAAATCAAACAGCCTCCTGAATTTTCATATTAATGGAGATTTGGGGCAACAGCATAGTGGCAAGCAAATTTAGGAGCCTTGTCTGGAGGCTGTATTGCTCTACACATACACTTTTAAAATTTAAAAGTGCTGTACGTAAAAATAAAATCAGATTGATGGTTTAAAAAACTCAAACAATAATACCCACATCCCAGTGCACTGTCATTCAGAATGAGACACGGCAGTGACCCCAGTGCTGATGCACACAGCACCACTTACTAGACCTGCAGTTGGTCTGTCACCCTCCTCTTCAGCAGTGTCTTTCCACGGCTTTTAGGTGTGAGAGGCTGAGGAGCTAATGTACATCAATGTAGTGTTTTCTTCCGGTGGGCTCAAACAACTACCCTTAGCTAAAAATGACTCAGCCTACTCCAAATCTCAGGGGTGTCTAAGGACACCTCAGGATGTAAGCTCACTGTCTAGCAAATGCACAGTGGAACACAGTGATATAACCATGACTTAGCAGTGGACAGACATCCACGCAGCAGTGAGCCCAGCATGTTAAGACTGTAAATAGAAGTTAACAACCTGTAGAGCAATTACACAGTAAAGACACAGGTGGCTCTTGTGCTCTTGTGCTCCGGTGCTCTGGTTCTCTGCGCTGCCCCGTGCTGCCTGCTGTTGTTGCTGATGTCTTGCACACCTGTGTTCTTTAACTTGGGGACCTCACCCACCAAAATCTCCCTTCGACCCCTGAGCGGGACAATAGGTGTGATGAGTTTGATCAAGATCAAGACACCGAATACCCTACCTGAGACCAGTTCTGTAAAGTATCACTCTCTCTGGCAGTGGTTTGTGAAGCAATGTACCAAAAATGCGCATGATAAAACAAGAGAGAAGGGTGGCATTTAATTATTCGGAAGAATCACCTTTTATAGCAATAAAAATCACCCAAGTCCTCCTCAATATGCTTGGCGTAGTAAATTTTGCAAATTAGTTGTATAGATCCTGCCAAGTTGCAATGCCATTTTCAGACTAAATACAGTGAAGCATGAAAACAAAGCTTCCATTTCTATCCAGGGAAGACAAATGGCATCAGGTTTTTGAAAAACATATGCAAAGAAGTCCAGCAGTGAAAATGCTCTTTCAGTGCTGGCCATAAATGACAAACTGCACACGATTTTGGAGAGTGCTATTAAGGGAAAGCCTTGGAGACCTCATGCCATTATTAATGGGACCTATTAGTCACAGGGCAGCAAGAAACTGAAGGAGCAAGCTGCTAGGCCAGCCTGGAGAACCGCTGCCTGGTAACCAGCTCAGAGGAATTTGCAAATGCACAGATCTCACTAGAAATCCGAGTTCTTTGAGGTGGGGCGCTGGTCTACCTATTCACAGAGTTGCTGCTCAACAGCTGTGGAATGAATAAATGAATCTAAGTTGCTTGGTGCTTTTTGTCTTCTATTTTGTTTTTGTTTTTTTGAATGAGGCTTTCTATGCATTCCAGACTGGCCTCTAACTCACTATGACCCTCCTGCCTCAACCTGCAGAGTGCTGGGATTACAGACGTGTGCCATCGCACTCTGCTTAGCTCACTCGATGTTTCAAGATTAAAGTTATGTTCAACTTTACCATCAACAGAACCGGAGAAGAGATGGGCTTTTCTCGTAAATAATAGAAATAGTAACGTGTACTGGGGGTTTGCCTACACACTCCACTGTTGACTGTTTTACATGATTATCCCAGGCTCACCTGTCAGTGCCACCGCATGGCAAGCATCGTCTCCATTTCACAAATCCTGTGTCAAAGTGGCACGAAGAATAACAGCTGGGCAGGAATCCAACCCCAGACACTGGGGACCCAGAACCCACCTCTGCTCATCCTCCTCCCCCTTTAGCTGTGCCTTCAGAAAAGCCATCATGAAGAAGTTGTTTGAACACCATGGAATGCTGGCCAAAGCATAGCAGTGATGTTCAGTGAGAAAGTAATCTCAAGGGAAAAACAGGCCGTAGTGACACAGTACTCTGAACCTGACCCAGGCAGCGTTAGGACACATTTCATGAGATGCACATCACACATTAGCCAGGTGAGGACATCAGCGTGTTAATGTGGTGGGTTTGGCAGTTAGTGGGGCTGAGTTGTGGTCTTCATGGTGTTGAACTTTCAGGTTTTTTTGTTATATTTTTCAGGTACTTTCTTTCAGGATTATTTTCATAATATGGACCATGAGACCCAGAGCTAACTTTTGACTTTGCAGCCCAACCAAAGCACTGGTGTGACAATTTCAGGTGAAAAAAGAAATTACTATAAGAAGCTACTCTCTACATATATTTTTAAAATGGATATCGCTGGCTAAATACTTCTTTTACTTAGATGAATTCAGTGGAAATTGAACGCTCCAGCTGAAACTTTTACAAACCCGAGAAGGCTGAAGTTACATTGCAGTAATGTAATCTTATTGTATTAATAGCCCAAGAAAAAGTGTTGGTAACAAAATCAAAATTGGACTGGACTCTGTATTTTTTTTTAAACCTCAGATTGAAAGTTTTGCAAGATATCTGAGACATTAAGACTCTAAGATTTTTTTCCCAGAGTTTAAAAAGATTTGTTTCTATGGGGCGGGTGTGTATCAGGAATGGAACTCGGGACCTTGTAAAAAGATTTATTTGGTGCTGAGAGCCACGATCTGGAGCAGCAGCAACGGTTTCCCAGAAGGTGATATGAGGGAATGGGGTAAGAGGGCGAGACCAGCACCTGCTGGCAAGTTGGAAGCCAAACTGTGCCCAGCTTTGCGGGGCTGACTCTGCTCAGACTGCAGGCCAGAGTGTCCTGCGGCAGCTGACAGCACAGTTAGAGGCCCTGGCCAGAGAGAATTCATCTGGAAGCTGTCTTCTTTTTCTCCTCCTTCTCCTTCTTCTCCTTCTCCTTCCTCCTCCTCTTCCTCTTCTTCTTTTCCCTTTGTTCTCTCAAAGGGGCTTCACCTGGTACAGCAGCGACGGCTACCTCTCCTGGCCGCTGCAGCTCTGCCTTTTCCCTGTGCTTTTTGGGCATCGGGCCACACTCCTGGTCACGAGGGGCCCGGGCACAGCCCTCAGCGGCCTCATCCCTGCAGGCCGCCGCTTGGCCCTTCCTTCCTGACCGACAGTCCCGGCTCTCGTCTTCTTCCTGCTCTTCCTTTCTAGGCCGCCTGGCCTTGGTTTGGAGATAATTCCTCACGTCTTGATCTGCTGCCTCCATGTTCTTCTTTCCCCTTTTCCGTCCCACTTGGGTCTCTGAAAGGCCAGGTCTGGGGCCAGGGTGCTGTGGCGTCCTCCTCAGCGGGGCCCTCCGCTGGGCAAAGTACGCCTGGATGGTGCTGGTGCTGGCGCTGGTGCTGGTGCTGGTGCTGGTGCGGGAGGTCTCACTCCTGTCCTCGGGGTGGGGCTGTACTTGTCCTCGGAAGTCTTCTTGCTCTGCCTTTTCCCAAAAAGAGTCAAGATCCATTTTGCTGCAAGAAGACAGGTCCTCCCCTTATGTGAATTTCATGTGATTAACTAGGTTTTTGGGGACTTTGGAATTTTCCTCAAGGCTGAAAAATTTCTTTTCCTTCAGTCTAGAGAACCCATGGTTTTCTTCCCATGGCAAGTGTTCAGGTCAGCCGGAAACTGGTTAAAACCATCCTGATGAGCAATATAGTTGCCTTCATCACTGATGGGCGTTCCCAGGCCCGGTGGTTATTTTTAACTTAAACTTTAATATACCCCTGGCTTCTTGCTCCCGAGCCCCCAAGCCCTTTTCTCTAGAGCACCCCATCTTCTTCAGCACCCTCTGGCCAAACTTGGAATCGTCCTTACCCCATGCAGTGTTTCTTGGATCCACAGCCCACTTTTGCCTTCGCTGACACTCGGCTGGCATCAACACGTCCCCAAGTCTGCGGCTTGCAGGCCTCCAGACTGGCACGACCGTGGTCACAGGGTTAGGACAGGGAAGACAGGGTAGCACCAGACACGCACACCTGATGGACCTTAGCGCCCTCTCTAAGATTTTTTTAAATGGCATTGCTGAACATGTTCTGAAGTGTAAGTTTTGCTAAGCAGTGAAAGTGGAAAACTAGCAGAAGAGACCTTCCTGACTGCCCTCCGGACATGGAGCCCAGCTACCCTTATGTGCACAGTGCTTAGACGCTGAGTGAACAACTTCAAAAGAGAAAATTCTTTCTGCTGTTCTTCCAAGCTTCTGGAAGAGCTTCGCTGAAGATTGTCAGACAACTGCAGAGCAAGTTGCCCATAGACTTAGTGTTTGCAAGGAGTTTGTAAGAGTGGAGTTCCTCGATGCTGTGTGTAGAAGTAGGTTGCTGATGCTAAAGATGCTGATGTCCATGCCCATTGACCTTGGAAGTTTATGCTTATTAAAGCACATTCATTGTCCCCACTGATTAATTTTATTATAAATTATTTTAAAGTCATGTCCAGTGACAAGGAAAGTGACTAAAACACTATCTTCCATAGAAACTGAAAGACCAAGAGCTTTTAAACTTTACAGTATGAAAAGCAAAAAAAAATTCTTTACCAATTTTAACAGATATTACCAATTTACTACATTCCTTTTTAAAAAATATATAATACCGTAATAACGCCTTTTCAATTCCCGTATCTAACTGTGGGCAATCCCTGCCTTAAAATTTGTGTAGGGTCTTCCTGTCCTTTATTTATTTATTTATTTATTATTTTTTATTTTAAAGACAAAAGAATGGAGACATATGAACCAGAATAAGCCATAAACAATATCGAAAATACAAAATTGTACAGAACATAGTAGGGAATTAGCACTGGATGGATGCTGTATTACATAATGTTATCTTCACATTAGTTATCACACAAACATTAAAGGAAATACCAAACTATAGAGAAGACAGTAGGGAATTAGCACTGGATGCTGTATAATATAAAGTTATCTTCACTTCTGTTAATACAAAAATGATTGAGGAAATACAAATTATAGAGAACATAGAAGGGAATTAGCTCTGGATGCTGTCCTACATAATGTTACCTTCACATGTTACTAAGTTACACAGGTGATGGCCCATTTCATCATTCAGTTTTCTCCTCTTCATCTCCGTTGCCCTACCACTCAATCAGTCATCTTCCCTGTGATAATAACTGTACTCCTGGGTTTATCTATACCCCTGGACTCTCGCCTTGGGAAGAAATATAGCTACCTCAGACCATACTATAGCACACATGGGTGTATACAAACTGCCATGGTCGGAGGTGGAAAAGCACCCATGCTCACAGCGGACCACTCCGCTCTGCCCCGTCACTGTGCTATGGGTGGGGGCGGGTCCAGTCCATGAGGCACCCTCAGCAGGGCCCACAGTGGAGCAGCCGCAGGGCCCACAGCGGGGCAGCCATGGGGCCCACAGTGGAGCAGCTGTGGGGCACGCGACCCTGTCGGGGCACCCTCGGTGACCCGTTAGGCTCTGTCCCATTGTGTCGATGCCAGGGGCCCTTTCTTCTCCTCCTCCCTCCTCCTGATCTCCAGCATTACCGTTCCCCACCCCTTGCAGCTGAGCATTGGACGAACTTCCGTTGCTTGGTATACGGGGTTGAAATCTCCCCGGCCCATTCTCACTGTGTTAGTTCAGGGTATGAACTGAGTTTAAAGATTAGTTCTAGAATAGAGTTGGAGGATTTTCTCGGGTCTGCTGTATAAAGTATGTTGTTGTTTTTCAGACTCCCAGTATGCTGCTTTTCATCTAATTTGTTGCTATGGGTTCATGCAAGGTTCATATGTGCAAGCTGTATGGAGACCCTCTTGGTACTCACATTAATAGTTCGGGGTGAGTCCCAAAGTCCGTGGGTTCGTCCCATTGTTGCCAGGAACAGGCAGGCCTTGCTCAAGCCTCCGAGACTCAAGGTGCTCCCAGAGAGAGTTCAGGGCGGGAGCTGAGCCCTGGCAACCCAGCTCGTGCTTCCTGCCTGATGTTGGAGTGAGAAGGGCATGGAGCCACGTGATCCACCTCCATCTGCCTCTCCCTCCCGTTGTGGTGCTGGAGCCCCCGTCCACTCCTCGGCCAGATCCCTGGGCGCTGCCGCAGCTCGCCGCCAAGGTTCCCTGCTGCTCTCCGCCGGTAGCGGCTCACCCAGCAGAGAGGCAGGGGGCCACCATCTTGAGGCAGGCACAGAGCCGGGCGTGGTGGGCTGTGTACTAGTTGCATTGATTCTCTCCAGGCGCTGATTAGGAAGGTTGCCGCAGGGTGGGGACTCTGCCCCAGTGGCTGCCGCAACCTCTCATTCTCACACTGGGTTCGACAACTGCTACCGACTGCCATTGCCTCCTTTCCTGGCTGCGCCCTCCTCTCTCCAGCCCTGGACCAGCTCTCGGAACCCCGCTCTCCCCTGGCCAAGTCGGGAGGCTTCCGTGAGCGTGGGCCTCCGAAGCTGAAGCTGCGAATGCCGGAACGAGGGCGCGGGCCATGGGTGTGCTTGGAGCGGTGACTTCCTCCTTCTCCTCTCCCTCTGACTGCACCGTGGCCGATCTCCAATCCTTTCCTCCAGCAGAGGTTTTGCTCAGTCTTTCCGAGGGCTTCAGTTCCCATTTCAGATCCTTCCTGAGTTCAGGATACCCACCTCTTTCCCTTCTGTCCTTTGTCTGAGTGGCATTCCTCCGGGAGGTTCTCTCTCTGCTGCCTACCTGGTCGCCATCTTGAAGTTCTCTAGTAGAATTTATTTAGTTATTTGTTACTTTCTAATGAATTGACCATTACATTTCTAAAGTTCTGAAATGGCCAACAGACCTTAGAAAGATACCACTTTAGGCTCCTTCTTGAAATCAACAGCTACAGAAAACTGCTGGCCTTGATTCAGGGCCAGTCTTCCTCTCCTTTATAGTCCTTTCACTGCAGATATACCTCTCCCTAACAAATATATGTTACATATGTAATATTTTTATGTAAAATATTTGTATAAAGTGAAACCATACATATTCTTCTGCAACTTGCATTGTTTTGACTCAACAGAGATTCCCTGAGGCTGCTCTGTTTAAGTTCACTAATTCTTTTCTTTTTGTGGAGGTGGGCTATTCATACCCTAAACACACCACCCCAGGCCACAGATTAAACCTCCACTCGGGTCAAGAGGGGACCACATCTTTGTGTCCCCTCCCGGTACACGCCTCTCAGAGGCAAGCACTCATACCGCCTCTTGCATCATACATCAATTTTGCCTATTTTAAATGTTATGAGTGCAATCATATGGCATGTGCCCTTGGAATCTGTCTTTTCTTTTTTGCTCAGTATTGTGTCTGTGAGCCATCCAGTGCTTTGCATGTAGTGGTAGTTTTTTCTTTATCACTGGAATACAGTATCTTGTTATATGAATATAACATTATTTATCGACCTACACAGACTGATAGATTCTAGGGTAGTTTTCAGTCTGGTTATTATGAACAATGCTGCTATAAATAATACATCACTGTTTTTTGCAGACAAATACACCAACTTCTGGATCCATTCACAGGAGGGAACTTGCTGGTTCGTAGCTAGGCCTATGACAGAAATGAGCAGGCAGAGCTGAGATGTGTATTGTGTGTACCGCCCCCAACTCTGCACTGCCGCCACTTACAGTACATCTACAGTTCTCGGGTTATTAACTGCACAGCTAAGTGTTACCATGTGCTCTAAGTAGTTATCTATCTGCTAAGTTACACTTGTCCTCAAGAATGAGCCCCCTAAACGTGCACACAGAGGCTGCGCTTCTGGAAGGTGACTGGATCATAGGCTGCTACAGCTAAAACGTGATGTTGGGAGGCAACCCCTGGTCAGAAGGGGGGGCTGTCGGGGTCAGTCTCGCTGGCTCCTCTTCCTGTGCTGCTTCCTCACTCGCTGTGATATGAGCAGCTCTCCTCCTTCTGACCCCCCCACCCCATTTCTGCCTTGGAGCCAGCCAACCACAGACAGAATCTTCAACACCTTTGAGCCAGAATAACTCTCTCCTTTAAGTTGTGGGTATTGGGCATTTTATGCCAGCGATGAGGAAGGTAACTAAAACAGCATGTTCTATAAAGACTAAGAGAAGAAAACAAAAATTACATATGGCCTTTTCTACCTCTGGCAAAGCATGTTTAATGTCTAAACCTAAGTACACCCCAATGTCAGGCTTTCTCTGGTCCCACTACCTGGCCTCTTCTCCTCCTGGCCCAGGGTGACTGCATGGGCTTTGTACCTTGAGATCCAACCAACCACAGATCGGAAATATTTGGAAAAATATTATGTCCATATTAAATGTGTACAGTTTTTTCTTGTTGTTAAGCTCCAATGATGTAGTATAACAATTACTTAATAGCATTTATATTGCATTAGTATTATAGTAATCTAGAAATCATTTAAATTATATAGGAGGATTGAATAGTCTATATGCAAATACAGTGCCATTTTATGTAAGGGACTTTGGCATCCTCGGAGTGGGGCGTCTGGGGGTGGTCCCGGAACTTAGCCTCTGCAGACAAAAGGCAAGATTGAAGGCCCCTGATTTATGGAAATGTGAGAGAGGACTCAGAATTTCCTGCTAAGGCAGCTTCATGTTTTTTTCTTTTTATTTTTTCAGCTTCATATTTCAAGATGTGAGAGATCATGGTCATCCCTCCCCTTTCATGCCTTTCTGTGACGCCCAGGAGAGTCCACAATCTCTTCACAGCTTTTCTCACATCTTCGGCCTTTCCCGTTACCCTTCCTTCCCAGCTCAGCACAGTGCTACTTCTTGAAGCCTCTTGCTTGTACTGAGCTGTCTTCACATGTTCTCGTCTCTGTGCATGAAACTCCCTTGCTCCGTCTTGGTCCGTGAGGCTAACTCCTGCTCCTCCTCCCTGCTACCGCCCAAGGACAGGTCTCCAGGGGTCTCTCCTGCCTTTTGAGTAGGATGAGTTTTTTGTGGCCTGGAGCAGTTCCCGATAGAGCTGCCTGAAGCTGCAGCCATAAGGTATGCAAAAGCATTGCTGCAGTCAATAAACAGGCATGTGGCAGCAGGAGGTTCGAGTTCCCACACAAGTACTTATGCAACTGGTAAACTATACCTTGGTGCTTCAGAGATTTTGCAAGAGATTAGGAGAAACTCTCCTTTCCCTACAGAATTTAACAGTAATTAATTGGCTCTTATAAGATGATGAAAAAAGGAAGCAGAATTCTAGACTTCAGTTGAAAAGGGTTTTTTTTTTTAATAATTCCCTAATGCTGTATTTTATTTTTCAGTACTCGGAATTGATCCCAGAGCCTTGGCACTGAGCTATGTCTCCAGCCCGTTTTAAATTTTTTAAACTGTGAGGCAAAGTCTTGCTAAGTTGCTAAGCTGCCCAGGCCGGACTTGACCTTTTTTTTTAACTTTTGTGTTTTGTCTGTTGGTTCTCTTTTCTTCTTCTTGTTCTTGAACTTGTGATCCTTCTTTTCAGCCTCCCAGAATGCTAGGATTACAGGGATGCATCAACACGCCAGGTTCCTTAATGCTGTATGAGTCTCTCATGCATTCGACAGATGTTCAGTGAGAACTGGTGTGTCTGACCCTGTTTTCAGCGCAGGAGGTGGAGTACCATCAGGAGTGGAACAGTCCCACATCCCTGTACTTACACAGTGCTCATTCTTATGTTTAGGAATATTATTAATTAATAACCAGACATTGTCTACATGGCTTCTTGGCTTGTCATTGGTGGGGTTTTTCTATCTTCTTTTTGAAGGCTGAGCAGTTCTCTCAGTTACTTTGCTCGTTGCTGAGACAAAATACCAAACACCAAAGGTAAGGGGGGAAAGGTCATTTAGCTCACAGTCTGTAGAGGTTTTAGTCTATAATCGGCTGGCCCCAAGGCAGGGTGGCGTGGCAGACAGGCATCACAGAGGAGAAGCAGTTCATGGCAGGCAGAAGATAGCAAAGCAAGCAAGGGACAAGACAAGCCTTCTGTCCCTCATATTGTACCCAGGCTACTGGGATGACAGCGGTGCCAAACAAATCAGTGGACTGATCTAGTAATCACTCATCCTTAATCCTAGCCTTGCACTGTGAATCAGTCACATACTCCAGATCAGCCACCCCTGCAAACGCCCACCTATGACTGCATGAGGCCTGGGGGGACATCGAGACACTCACCATAGCAGTAGGAATCCCCCCTCCTGTGGTAGGCCATGGAGACAGCCAAGTGTTGGCCTGAAAGAGAGGGGTTTTCCAAGGGTCCCTGGGATAAGTGGGCCATTTATTGCCAGAGTGCACAGCATCCTCAAGAGGGTATGGCGAAAGAAATGCATGCTGAGTGGAAAATTTATTACTCTCAGCCTTCATTAAGTAATGTTTGAACAAACATTTAAGAATAGCAGGTTGAAGGAGTCCAAGTGTCTTAATTTTCTTTCATAATTCATTGTCAGCTAGACTGTGTCACAAAGAACTAATGTTCTTATTTGTAACTTAATTCCTGTTTGTGGAATAAATGTGAGTATAGTACTTGTTCCACACAGTTCCAGGCACAGCACAACCCTCCCCTCAACACACAAGCTGTCTCCAGGGAGCATCTTTGCAGTGCTGCAGGCGGGGTGCTTGCAGGTATATAAGGATCTGGGCCATCTGCTCTAGCCCTGCCCCACCGCTCCTCTGGGTCACAGCAGTCTTCCTAGCTGCAAGGCCAAGTGCAGGTATACATGGCCTAGTGCTGTTTTCTTAGAAGAAATGATTTGTTTTAGGAATGTGCAAACTGATCGGTATGCCTCCCAAAACGTTAACCATTCAGAACACTGATTCCTCTCCCTCCCTGCCAAAAAATAAAAAGCAAGAACTCCAGATAATAGGGAACACTTGATGTCCATGAAAGTAAAAGCAAAAAACACACCCTTAAAATATCTGTTCAAGGTTTTGAACCTCCCTCCGTGTACTTTATCTTTACCCATTGTAAGTGCATGAGTACCGTTAATCAGGAAGGAAAAACCATGAAGTAAAAGATCACTTAGAAAGGATTGCTCTCAGCCCACAGAATAAATGCCTTACTTTAGAGGTAGAGAAAGAAGCACACACTTAGAAAATTTATTTCTTCCATCCTTCTTTAAACAAATGCTGAACAAATATTTGCAGGGTAATGATTTGAAGAGGTTCAAATGTCTTGGTTTTCTCATGTGTAATTAATTGTCAAGTAAACTGGAGTGGTGATATTTTTGTTTGTGACTAAAGTCCCCTTTGTGAGGCAAATCTAAGCGTGTAGTGCTTGCTCTGCGCCCCCCACACAGTGAGAGCTTAGTAAACAGCTGCTGGGGTTACTTTTGTTATTCCCTGTTTTTATCATCAGCCTTATTATAGCCAGAAGGAATCTTGATATGGACTAGATTAGCCACATCATTTCACAGACTAAAAAAGAAAAAAGAAAAAAAAAAAACCCTAGAAAATTGAATACTGCTTTATTCTTTCTCTTATGTAGGTCAAGAACTACAATTGTCATGAACTCTTCTCTTTCTGAATGCTTGACAAAATCACCAGAGGCCACGCTACTCCTGAAGCTTGCCGGTATCCCCTCAAGACCTCTGTAAAAGTTCTGTCTTCCTCCCCCCACAGGATCCTCCACCAACCAGAAGGAGCCTTTCAAAATGCAAATGTTAAAAAATACCGAAAGCCTCTTTGATTATTACAAAGGGACAAAGGCACTGCAAAAATGCTTTCAAAGTTTTAAACGAATTAATTTTGAAAGTTTAAAACTTTCTGTTTCCCACCATCAGAGATTAGTATTTTAGTACAGGTTTGCCCCATTTTGACAACATTCATCACAATTATAAGTTTATACCTATTTTTATTATTTTATGTTTTGTTTTTTGAGACAGTCTCGCTATGTCATTCAGACTGCCCTTGAACTCACTGTGTAGCCCAGACTGACCTCAAACTTGCAGTGCTCCTCCTGCCTCTGCCTCCCTAGTGCTGCGATTACAGGTATGCACTGCGACAGCTGGGTATCTTTCTTACTTTTTAAACCAAGTTTATCAGCCAAGCGTGGTGGTGCATGCCTGCAATGCCAGTACTTGGGAGGCAGAGGCAGGAAGAGCGCTGAAAGTTTGAGGCCAACCTCGGCTACATAGTAAGTTTAAGGCCAGCCTGAAAGACGCAGGGTGACACTGTCTCAAGCAAAAATAAAACAAACAAACAAAAACCAAAGAAACAAAAAATGAAGTTTATCTCCCCAAAGAAGACCTTATGGACAAACTCCCCAAGGGCTAGGACCCTGTCTGGTTTGCCTCCAACTGCAGCCCCAGTTCTGAGCACAGTGGGTGACACAGCCATTAATAATTTACAAATATTTGTTTAACGGATAAATAAATGAATGAAGTCCTTGAAAATGCAATCAGTGTTTTAGTAGCTGTATTTTGGGAAGTGCGGTCTGCTCATATCAACCCTCTCTCTTAGAATTAATTCCTGGGCTGGGGATATAGCTCAGTGGAATAAGCGCCTGCCTAGCAAGTGCAGGGTCCTGAGTTCGATCCCCACTACCGCCAAAAAAAAAAAAAATGGAATTAATTCCTTAGCCTACTAACCAAGTCTGTGCTGCCTGACTCCAACCCGTGGTGACTGATTGGATCTGGTAGGCACGTGACCCAACCTGGGCCAATCAGATCACCTTGCCCCAGAGGGGTGGGAACTGAACTCCAGGGGCCCCCTGTGGGCTTCAGGTGTGCTGGACTGAGGGCTTGGTAGGCACTTGGGCAGGTTCCTGCTATGTGGGTGCAAAAGCAGAGAACTGTCCATAGTCAGCAGACTAAAACCCGTAACTCTAAGCAGACATAGTGGTGGAGAAAATTACTGCTGACGTTCTCAAAGATTTGCCACTTGCAAGTTCTGTTCACTCAAGAAGCCCAGACGTCTGTGGATTCCCCAGGACAGTACTGTACATTGGAGATCGGGCCCCCTTTCCTTTCTTATTTTTAAGTTACCTCTCAGCTCCATGTCTAGTATTTGTGGACTGCAGAGTTTTGACTAAGACACACACTCGACTGTATTCAGAGGGAAGGCCAAGCAAGGTGATCACATAACCTGCCTAGCACTGACCTCTTCATGACAGCCAGATCCCAGGCGGATTCACTAAAGCAGGAAAACCCAGCGTGCTAGGCTGTCCTGTGCCTGCTGTCACAGCAGTTGGTCGGGTAAAGAATGAAGCAACTGAGGGATTCCTCATGCTTTAGGCAAAAAGCACAGGGATTGAGTCAGAGCCAGACGGGACCTTGAATCTCTAATCTTCCCCCTGAAGGAGACATGGATTCAAACGGAACCCAGCCATCATTTCTTCCTCTTTAGAAACAACCGAAAAGGCAGAGGGCCAAAACCAGAGCCAAGCTCATCTTTTTGGTTAGTTGCCACCTCTGGCTGTTTTAAAAGAAACTGCCTTTGAATTTCCCAAGAGATTTTTGTTGTTCTTTTGGTCATCCGGTGCCCAACTCAGAGTTTGCTGGCTTCTGGAAAATCCAGGGGATTTTGGAAAAGGAAATCTGGGGTGGTTCATAATTAAAAGGGAACTCTAAAACCTGTTCTTTTATACCGTTTTTTTATACCTGGTAACCCTCACCTGGCAGGAACACACCTGGGGGTGGGGAGCGTTCGATAGCAGAGGTAGTGGTACGAAACCATCTGTGCGCTCACCCTCAGGGTCTTAAAGCACAAGGCACTAGTTTGGAGACCAGATGTCTGAGCAGGATTAGGGATGTGGTCTGGAGTTATGGCACAATATGATTTTCCTCTGTGAATCTCATTGTGTCCTTAGCCTCTGGCTGTGCAAGCTACCAGATTTCCTTCTGGTATTCTGGGGGTGTGGCCAGTGGCTAACTCTGGAATTTCGTAAGGTTCCATCAAAAAAATCTGCCCCCCCCCCCGACCCTGGGGGCAGAGTGCAGGCCGAGACAGCACCTGTGAAGAAGCCCTCATCTCCGTGGATGGAAAGCCACGCTGGGTGTTAGAGAACGGTGGCTTCCCCCGCCTGTTGGTGTGGTGAGGGAGCGGGCTTGCTGCTATGGCTGGCATCGGGGAACAGTGGGGTCACATCCCGCTCTCACGAGCTGGCAACCAAGAGAGAAGTCTGGCCGGCTGCTTACTCCCCGAGAAGTCTGGCCTTGCCATCTACTTGGGTTTAGCGCGATCATCCTCAAAACATGCCAAGTATGCGTCAGTACATTAAGGTTGATTTTCTAGAGAAAGGGGAAGAAGAAAGAGGAGGAACAGCAGGAATGTAGTGAGAAGCATGAGAACAGACCGACTTACAGTCTACAGAACAGAGGGCTTGTGCCCCGCTCTCCTATTTGTGCCTCCCAGAGGGCAGCCAGGGTCTGGAAGGGACGCTGCCACCCTGGGCAGCGGTTGAAATCGATAGTGCTAATACCACTTCAGCCAGGAGAGGGCCCCAAATTTCAACTCAAATTTGAAAATCTCTACATAATCTAGTTGACACCATGCTCTTTCTCTACCTATCTACTGGCAGTCTCCAGATGTAGCCCAGGCTGGCCTTGAACTCACGATCCTCTTGCCTCGGCTTTCCTGCCTCAGCCTCCTGAGTGCTTGGATTACAGGCATGTGCTACCACACGCAGTCATTAGACTTCACTTCATTTTTACTTTTATTTTATTTTTTGTCTTTTTGAGGCAGGGTCTCGCTCTGTAGCTCAGGCCAGCCACAAACTCACTTTGTAGCCCAAGTTGGTCTCCAGTTCACAATGATCCTCCTGCCTCTGCCTCCTGAGTGCTGGGATTACAGGTGTGTGCCACCACACCCGGCTAGACTTCACTTTAAAACAGAATAGTTACCCACCCCTGCAGAGCATAGAAGGGACCAGAAGGATCACCAGAGACCCAGAGGTAGGAAAGCACTTCAAGGTCACAGGCCAGCTTGCTGATCCAAGCATGAAACATAGGCTGGATAAGCGCCGCTGGTAAGAGGCTCTGCATCCAGCTCTCCTTAGTTATCACTGAGCAGCAGCCACATCTACAAACATCTGCTGAAAGCTCAATACTTTTAAAGGACAACCGCTTCTTCAGTGCCTGGTACACATAAAGCCATGCCCTGAGTAGGGTCTGGAGAGCGGAAGGTGGTGTCCAAGCCCATTGTCCCTACGGCCTGCACAGGTTTTTAGGGACTCAGCACACACTAAGCACAGGAAAGTCAATTAACAATATAAGCTGTAAATAACAGCAGAGGCTGAGGGGTCATCGTGCGATGTATACGTAGTAACTGAGTGAGTGATTAGCAACCGCCATGCATTTGTGAGGAGGAAGGGAGGGTTATACTGTGCCTACGCTTAGCATTTAATAATTTTTAGTTATTTCCCCTACGTTGTCCTCTTGGGGTGGCAACCAAGGCCTTCCATGGGAAGGAAAGTAGGGTGGGCTCTGCACGTGCGGATCTGGTGCGATTTATGTGGACTCAGAACCATGGAGATGCCCCACTGCCCCGTCCTAGAGAAGTCTCCAGTCCTCTCTGCTGGGGAGCCCAGGCCACTAGTGATACTTGTGTGAATGGAAAATTGGAACCAAGAGACACCCCCAGGAGTCAAGGACATGCGACATTCTGGATCTGCAAGCAGCGGGACATGCGCTAAGGGTGCTTGTCATATGAACTCCTCTTGGCCATGGACAGGCATGCGAGCATGGTGGCAGGGAGCGGCAGCTTGTCCCAGACTCATTAGGTGTGTGGCAGCAGGCAACTCGCTCACTTTCTCTTGGCCTCCTCAGAATAACCTCTTTGATCCTTTCCAGAGTGACAAATTCTTTGATTCTAAGCATTTTACAATTGCCTGTCTTTGAAAAATCAAACTTTCAGGTACGAGTTCACATCTTTACTTGGGGTCCTCTTTTGCTTATTTATGCTGAACTTCTTTTTCATTTTCATAATTGTATTTTATCATTTGAACTCACATAATGCCCTAGGCTCAGAAGCACCTCCAGAGCATAGATGGAGGTGGCGAATAGGGATTTAGCTCATCGTCTCCAGCACTGGCTCTGTGAGCTGGTGTCTCCAACGAGGTCATCCTGTGCACATACTGTGCACCAGGCCCCCTGGGGATGTTTAATGAATGATACACAGGCCGTCTCCAAGGCAGCTTTGCCAGTGTCCACCACTGGGGGGCAGTGCCAGGTGAGTGGGAGGCCCTCAGTAAACATGCTGAACAGAGATGAATTCCTAAGGTACTGGTAGGAGAGTTGGACATGTACCCAGGGGAGGGACAGCCTGCACTACCTCGTACTTGCTGGAAGACCTTTTCCCCCACAGGTATAAGTAACTTCTGCCTCGCTGACCCCCAGAGCTCTTGGCACTCAGTTGCCCCTGCCCCCAGTGGACGTAATTGCCGCGCAAAGGGGGAAGATGGGACTATGCTTCAATTGTGCTTAAAGGCCTGACTTTAAGAGTTCTCAGGCTATTCCTAAGCAGGGAAAAGGCCAACACCAGGTAGGGGAACAGCTGCCCTGTTGCGAGGATAGCAGGGAAGCGTCGGACCTGCTCCCCGCAGATTTCTCATGCTTGGCAGCCTGTTCACTATGGATCTGCGCGCAGGAGGGGGAGGTGTGCAGGAAAGAGGCTGTGCTCTCAGGGAAGCCCACTGCTCTGATTCAACTTAGGGACCCAGGACGAATGAAGCCCCACTTGCTGTTTCCCTGGAACTGCCAAACACCAGCCCCCTCACCAGGGACTCCTCAGGCTTAATCAGTGCTTCCAGAATGCTCGGCTCTCCGCAGAGAGAGGGAGCTGCTGACTGCCACAATGAATTGATGAATCATTTTATCTCAAACTCACAGAAGGGCCTTGGGGCCACACTGGCACCATCCTAGGTTTGGAAGCGCAACCCTGAGGGCCTATTTAAGGTCTACCTTTGGCCCCTTCATGGACAGGCCTGGCTCAGGAAGTAGTGCCTCTCCCCACTGGCCCCACCACCCCAGCATCCTGGCCATGTCACTTTCTGCCAGGACTCTTGCATCCACAAGGGTTTCTCCATCATCTCTAATAGGGAAGCCCCTGGCATCAGACTTTCAAATCCAGACCTATGCACCCATCGGTCATCACATGGGCCATCTCTTGGCGCAATCTCACACGTCATCTTCCTCATGTGCCATCGTTAGGGGTCCCCACACCCTGCCCGGAGAAGGCCAGAACACAGTGAGACACTCTGTCCCAAGCAAATATGGGAATCCAGCCTTAGACTGACACCAGGCTGCTGACGAGCACAGAAAAAAATAAAGTCATAACGCTCTTCGCTCCCCCGTCAGATGTTCCCATTGGCCCAGCCTCACAAAGCTTTATTGTGATTGTGAAACAACTGCATTAGTTGTGAAAGCACGCCCCCGGCCCATATCTGAAAGTAGAATGGAAAAAAATGTTGAACGAGACGTGGGGAGAGGGGAGCTAAACTGGTAAGCAGAACTGCGCTCCAAGCCCAGAGACCGTAAGTGGCTTGACAAGTCGGTTTCCAGGCCAGGAGGGCGGAGAGGAAGGCTGAGCGGGAGCTAACGAAGAGCTGGTCCCCAGCCCACCACACTGCCCACCGCTGTGCGCTCCCCTCCCAGCTGGCGGACCGAGGGGCTTCCGGGAGCCCTGGGCTCTCTGCAGCAGGGCTGTGCCAAGTCGGTAACCTTGTCATCGGTAAATGCTGCCACAGGTTAGTCACAGAGGCCCAAATCGATAGGGGATCGATCGGGCACGGATCGATGGATCCCATTTCCGGGGACAATCAGCCCTTCGGGACCCGCCAGGGGAGGGGCAGGTGCGGCGTAGAGAGTTGAAGGGTTTAAGGCCAGCGTCCGCGAGGGGCCCTGGGTGGTAACGGCAGGTTAATAAACTACTTTTCCTTCAGGAGGTCTGGAGGGTAGCAGCGGGGCTACAAAACGGCGGCGACCAGAGGCTCGAAGCCGTCCCCAGCCTGCGGGCCGCTGTGGGCGCGCTGCGTTCCCCGCGCCCCCTCCGAAGCCCCGCGGAGCTCTGCTCCCCGGCCGCGCGAGGCCTCTGGCTGCGCTCTCCGCCCGGGCGGGGGCCCCGGCCCTCGGGCCCGGCTGCAGCCCCCTCCCCGCCGCCCCGCCCCCGCCCCGCTCGGAGCCCCTCCCCGCGCCTCCCCTGCCCCACCCCTCCCCCGCCCGGCCGGCCCCGCCCCGCTCCTGCGCGCACGGCCTCCGCCCGCGCCGAGCCCCCAGCCGAACCGAGCCTGAGCCTGCCCGGCCCCGCCCCGCGCGCTGACAGAGGCGTCCGGCCCCGCCCGGCCCCTCCGCGGGACACACCCCCGGCCCGCCTCCGCCCCTCCAGTTCCCGCCGGACCCGCCGGGCGGCGAGCGCGCGGACGGCTGCGAGCGCGCGGCCGGGAGGGAGGGCGCCGGGGGCGCAGGGGCCAGGCCCGCGGGGACGCACGGACGCGGGCCCTTCGGGACGTCGCGGCTGCGGGGCCCCACGCACGGGTGGGTGCCGGAGACAGGGCCGCTGACCGGCCGGTTGGGGGCCCTGGGGATCCCGACAGCGGGAGAAGGAGACGGAGCCCGGCCGGGATGACAAGCTGACTCCTGCGGGGGGCGCCACTCGCTTCACGGGAAGATGCTCGCCTATTGCGTGCAGGAGGCCACCGTGGTGGACGTGGAGAAGCGGAGGAACCCTTCCAAGCACTATGTGAGTACCGCCCCGCCCAGGTAGGGTTGGCGGGGGACCCTCCTGCCGCTGTGAGGTCCCGGGCTGCAGGTCCCCGCGGACGCCCGGCTGTGCAGTCTCTGCAGGGCTATGGTGCGTCCTGCCTCCGCTCCCCTCTGCCGCGTTTCTTTTTTTGGCATTGGGACCAGCAAGTGGTTGCCCTCGTCTCTTACAACGGTGAAGTCATCTGTCCGCCTAGCTTCGAGGGGGGCGGGTTTCGTGTGCCCCTCGCCGGCCGATCGGCTGGGAAAGAGCACCTCCCGGCGTTTCCGGGGCGCAGGGGGCTCGCTTTGCCCCCCGGGTGTCCCCAGGGCTCTCCCGGGGCGGACTTCGCGCTCCCTGACTTGCATTTGCCGTGTCTGCCGGCTTAGGCCGTAGGAGCGCCGCGCCCCCTGTCCCCTCCACTCGAAGCACCGAGCTTCGATTTCCTCCTTAAAGCCATTGTGTTCCGCGGTGTGAGGAGAATGGTGGCTTTTCCTTTTATCCCTCCTCTGGACGTGACCCTTAGCAGGGGTCATTTCCTCTTAAGTGATGCTCCATTTCCAGACACGAGGAGGCAAAGGTTGGCTGTGGTCTCCGCCGACCGCCCCTCCCCCTGCCTTCCCCAAACTTCTTGAGAGGCAGCGAGGGTTGAGCCGCGGCCAGGCTCCAAGGTCCGTGTGACAGCCCGGCTTTCATCTCAGCGGGGCCTGTCTTCCCATCCTTCACACGTTGGGAAGTAAACGCGGTGACCGGGTGTCCGCTTGAGCTCTGTCTGAGCCCTGGAGACAGATGAGACCCCATCCAGTCTCCAAAGAACAGGGGACAGCGGACAGCAGGGCTGCATCTGATTTGCAAATCAGGCATTTAAAGGAGCATTTAGCATGCTCAAAGCATGAATTTTAACAATTAAAACAGGCTGTTGGTTGCTGCCCTAGACTGTGCATTGGTCTCTGAAGTGCCTTTTATTTCTCTGTTGGAGGGGACTGGGGCTTGTGGTAATGTCGGCCTCGGGCTCCTACTCCCGGGTCTCCAGCAGAGAGGTGCTCTTTACAGTTGAGCGAGTGGGGCTGGGCTCAGGGTGGGGAGAAGGGAAAGTGACCAGGTAGGAGATTAATCCGTTTCTGGCATCTGGCTTGGCAAGCTTCTTCCATGGCCATCACCAGGGGACTCCTTTCTGAGGCTTGGGACAGTGGGTCCCCCTACTCCAAACCAGCCAGGCTTCCCTGCCTCTTCCCCAGGGCTGCAGACTGGGTGTTAAGGGTCCTCTTCTCTCGTCCTCATTGAGGTTGGCACTGCTTTCAACAGATGGCACTCTCTGCTCTGAGATCTTAGATAAAACATCAAATTTTGCCTTTGATCAATGATGCCCAAGATTACAAATGCAAGAGACACTGGCCATAAACCAAGGTTATCGCTAGCGGTGTCAAGGGCCTGCTGTGGGCAGCGTGAGGAGGCGGTTACATGCTGGGAGCTCTGAAATTCTGGGACTTGTTTACAGCCTGGGTCAGCCACTAACTAGTTGAGCAAGGTCTTCAAACCTCCATGGGCCTCAGGTTCCTCGTTTTAAAAATGAAGTTTATAGTAGTGTGTTCTTCCTAGGGCTGTGGGGAGCGCTAACTAAGATCACCCATGAAAGCGCTTGGCCCAGATCCTGGCACATAGCAAGTACTCATTAAATGGTAACTTACTGTTGGTGAGATTCTGACTAAGAAGGCATTTTTGAAAAGCAGCTATTAATGGTCTGGCAAAAAGAAAGAAAGACGCTGAATTTTAAGATTGATAACAATGTGTATGCTATGTGGAAAATACAAAAGGAGTCCTGTCTAGTTCCCTGGAAATGGTCATTTCCTCTCCTTTTACAGACAAAGTGTTTCCTGGGACAGCCCGGCTTCCCCTCTGAGGGTAGATGACATGATGTTTGGGGCAGGGAGTGATGTCACCGAGCAGATGCTACCACAGAGTCCTCACGGAGGTTCTGGAGCATGAGAGGAGAGTGTTGCATGTTGTGGGATTGTGGGGCTGGCGGGGACTTGTCTGGCTCAACCCTTTCATTTATAGACCAGGAAACTAAGAACCAGATGGGTGAGTTGCAGTACAGCTCATCACAGAGGGCTCTAACTGGCCTTTGGCATATGGTGTGGTTTTCTCATCAAAGGTACCCGAAGGTCGGTTGGGGTTGGCTAGGAAGACATGCAGCTAGTGATGGAGAGGTTGTGACACTTTGGGGGCATTCATGCCAACACAGGCGTGTCCAGTGAGGGTCCAGTGGGACTCTGAAGCTTAAGATTCCCTCCCCTGGGCCCTTACGCAGTGGACCCCACACTCAGGAAGGTCAGGTCTTCTGAGTAAGGCACTCTGGCATGGTGAGCTGGCAGGACAGGCTGCACCCAACTCACGGATGTTTGGAGCCTGCTACACTGGAGAAGCCTGCCTCCCTCCAGCCTCCCCTCCACTGCCGGCGAGCTCTGAGTCTGTGGTTTGGAAATTGCAGAGCAGAGATGTTTTATGGGATGTGCATGTTAGCCAGAGCTCGCTGATGAGAGAGGCCTGGGGCCCAAGCAGAGGACGGCACTGGCTGCAGAGCACTGGGAACAGATGCAGAGGTTTGCTCAGGACATCCTGCCAAAGCCTTGCTCATCCCCATGGAGAGCCAGAGCAGCCAAGATGCCAGGGGTCCTGTGCCCAGGGCCTGTTTGTCAAAGGCACACAAGTAGCCTCCATCACTGGCATGCTGCTGCCAGCCCTTGGCTTCCTTTCTGTCTGCCAGTCCCTGCTTAGGGGTGAGGCTCAGAAGGTCAAGCAGCCACTGCTTTGGTCAGGCTCCCTGGCACGGAGCTGGTCCCCTCTCCAGGCTGTCATGAGCTGTCTCTAGAGACCTCAGGTAAGCTGGCTCTGATCTCAGACCAGTTGTCTTTAAGGCGGTCCTTCTAATCCTGGATGCAAACAGCAGATTCTTCACTTCAGATGTGTTCTGCTGTGGGTGCAAGTTCAAGTTCACATAATTTTTTGCACTCATGGGTGTAGGTGTACATCAAGCCATATGGTGGTAGAGAGAAGCTCATTTATCTAAAGCAAACAAGACATTATGTCTGTTTGGATTTAGCAGGTGTCATGCTTTTACAGTCGTTTCCTTTCCTGAATTTTTTTTCCAGAAAATACCAGTCATGAATGTTCTGATCCTCCACGGGACTCTTTAGGAAGTGCAAATAATAGCCATGGTATCTAACACCTAACACACACATTCTCATGGGATCCTTGTAGGTCGTCAGTTGTGCCCTAGAGTGGAGGAGATTCTTTGAGTCCTTTTTATGGATAGGTTAACGGATGCCTGGAGAGGCTAACCAGATTTCTTGGCACCAGTTAGTACCAGGCAGATCTGGGTAAATGCAGCCTGCATTTACCCAGATCTGCCTGGTACTAACTGGGGGGGGGGGTAGAAGGGGAATAGACCCCTAAAACAAGGCCCTTCTCCCCAGTTGGCATCAGGGTGGGAGACCAGGCTCAGGCCTGTGTTACAGCAGGATGCCCACCCTGTGCCGCCCAGCTGAGTTTGACAGGCAGGGTGGGTCCTTGGGGAGTAGGAGGGGCAGAGTGAGTCCAGGATGCTGTCTGTCCCAGTAACATGTGGGGTGATAAACGAAGGGTGGGCCCCGTGGATAATGCATTTTCCCTGTATTTAGATCATCACAGATCTTGGTCTTGGTCCTGGGAGCTACATTTTTAGGAACTGGCCCCAAATTTATTCCTTTCTCTGCTCTTTATTTTCATTTCCTAAGCCCTTAGAGTGTCACAGGACTGAGGATGCGCAGCTGCAGCCTGGGTAGGGTTTTCTTCGGGGCCCTTGCATTATGGAAGGAGCGGTATCGGGCAGATCAGGGTTTGAGTCCCGCCTCTGGCACTTGCTAACTGTGCAACCTTGGACCCGTCGCCTAGGGGCTCAGTTTCCTCACCTGTGCCCTCACAGGGCCTTTAGGAAGCTGGTCTGAGATAATTTGGGGGAAAGCTTCCACCTCGCACCTGGTCCCCATCATGGGCACTTACAGTGTACTGGCTTCCATTTGGAGCCCCCTCTCCAAAACCCTGGGACCTGAGAAGTGAACCTGAGAGCGAAGCAGCTGTTCACAGTCTGATGGGAAATTGGGCTGGTTGCCCTGTGGAAAACACCCAGCACACGAGGAGCAGATAAACATGGAGCAGCTGTTCAGACCTGGAGGGCTGAGCTTTGGGACCTAGTGATGGCTTCCTGAGACACTGAGGGGAAGAAGGGAGGAAGGTGGGTTGGGGGAGAGGTGAGACAGCTCAGGTAGGGGTGAGGCAAGCCGCAGTGGGTCAGCACTCTTGCCTGCCCCTCCCCACCTCACACACAGGCACTTGAATGGGAACTGCTTCTTCCTTGGGGAGGGAAGTGAGGTAGGGGTGATTCACAGACTGACAGGGCTCCTTGCTCATGGAACAACCAGCCACATCCTCCCAGAACAGGGAGTATGGCCAGCCATTTATCCTGGTGTTGTTCAGAGCTGCATGAGGGTTTTGGGGGGCAGATGAGGGTTGGAATCGCTGTGTGTGGTGGCGGGCAGAGGGGAAGGAGAGGAAAAATAAACCTATTTGATGTCAGAGGAGCATGGGTCTAGCTCCAAAAATATAAGTACCAGCTGCTCATTTTCCAAAGACATACTCCGGGACCAGCTGAGTTAACAAGCGGGAGGGCTGTGCATTGGGGGTGCTTCCGACTTGGGTTGGTGTGGCAGTTCCCTGGGGATTGCCTTCCAGTTTCCTCTCTCTGAGTCAGTATTGGCTAGAAAAGGTCTAACGGACAGCCCTGTTCCCTTTTAAATCCTAATTAAATAAAATAAAGCAAACAATAGAGTTCTACACACACAGTAGTTACAGTTATTCCTTTGAGTTCTAAGAATCGAGGGCTGGGAGAGGCAGGACAAGGGGTGTGTGTGGGAAATGAGGGGGAGAGCCTGGCTTTGGAAGTGGGTTCTGAGCAGGGGCCAGAGGTGTTCTCTGCCATGACAGTTGCGGAAAATAATGGATGCTCCCACAGGGCAGTCCATGCTCCAACAGGCGGAGTCCCGGAGAGGACAGTCGCTTCCTGCCTGGCTGGCTTCTGCTGCTTGTGGGGGCATCCATGGCAGGCAGGTGGGTGCATGGGAGGTCAGGGACCGGGGCCTGAGGGTGGGCCGTGGAAGGCCCTTTCCTGCCCCAGATGACCGCTCAGCACGTTCCCACATCAGCAGTGGGGTCTGAGCCCTTGCTGTGTGCACGGAGTTCGGCCAGGACATCAGTGCTCGGGGGAAGGGGAAGAACTTGCACAGTGCCTACTGTGTGCTGGGCCTCGCAGAAGGTGCCATAGAGGGCATTGTATTTGGGCTTTAGACACCCACCTGAGGTGGGGAGGGGGTTTGGAGCCCATTTGGCATATGTGGAGATGGAGGCTTAGCAGGTTCATGGGACTCCCAAGGACTCCAGTTCTCAGGCGGAGTGAGAGTCTCACCCTGGCCTCTGACATTCAAGCTTTGAGCTGCCACTTTTTTTCACTTCAGAGCTAGGTCAGGGGGAAATAAGCCATGAGTCTGGAGGGCATGAGGGGTACCTCCAAGGGCTGGGGATGCTGCTTTGTCATGAGCACGAGCTCTGGTGTCCCCAGATAGAAGGCTGTCTTCTCCACGTACTGCTGAATGCCCCAGGTGAGTTAGTTACTTATGACTCTCGGCCGCAGTTTCCTCATCTGTAAAAAGCAAAAACTTGGGGAGGGAGACCAGGACCTGGCTCACCGGGTTATGGTGAAGACACGTGAGTTCCTCAGTGTGAGCACTTAGAATAGAGCCTGGCCCATCCTAAGCGCAGATATTCACCGAGGTAATTCCTAAGTCCCAGCGCTGCTCAGAGCGGGGAGAGTGCTCTGTGGGCTGCAGTTTCCAGGGAAAGGCGGTTGGCTGGAGGAGGCAGGCATCCCTGTGGGCCTGGAGGGGTGCTGAGGACTGGCTGGGAAAGAGGAGAACCGAGGTGAGAAAACCAGAAAGGGCGTGAAGGGAAAAGCAAAGGTGCAGGAACGTGCCAGGGAAATGCAGGCAGAACCCCGGGTGGAGGTGCGGGAGGGCGAGGCTTCAGATGGCAGCCAGGGGAATTTGCGCTGACTGAGTGGCGGCCTGGAGCCTTCCTTTCCTCTGTGGTGGGGGTGGGGAGGGAGCAGCATGTCCATCAGGATCCTTCTGCAGCTCCAAAACTGCCTCCTGGTGGCCCCGGCCTCAGTGGCTGGGACAGGCCTAGTTAAGGACTGGAGCCTCTTTTCTGGTCTTGCTTTGGGGACTCCTGAGTTACCCAGCCCCGGCCCCTCCTGTTTATGGCTCCTTTTCCTAGGGCTCAGGCTGCCCGTGATAGCTGTTCGCACCTGGGCTTCTGGGAGGAGGCGTGCTGGGAGAAGGCGGAGCAGCGGAAGGAGGTGTTGGTGGCTTTGGGGACTTGACAGTGGAGGCCCTGACTGGCTGCTGAGGCAGAGCAGTTTCCACCCACAGCACCTGGTGGCATGAGAAAGGCACTGCCTGTGCCCCCAGGGCAGGGGCCTTGATGGGATGGCTCTGAGGGCTCAGGGTCGTCTGAAACAACCATGCTAATGTGTCCCTTAACTCAAGATCTCTGAACTCATCTTGGTTTCCACTCCAACACCACGAATGGGCTCTTCATTTGTTTATTAATTCCCACCACTGGTAGATGCTCTGGCAAACCTGTTTTCTTAAGGACGGTGTCATCGCAAAGGTAACAGCTGACACTCCAAAGTGCTGCCTGCGTGCTAAGAGTTTCCCATGAGTGTTCCCAAATGCCCCACGCAGCATCCACATGGGACAGGTGAAGACGTGCTGGTGTAGAGGGCCCGGATGAGTCCTCAGCCACACGTGCGGAACCAAGGCAGGCCAGCAGCTCCACAGCTGGTGCTACCCTCAGAAGTCCCACAGCAGGGGAAACTGGGCCCCAGGGAGGTTCAGCCTGAGGCCTGGCCTGTTGGCTTCTCAAGCAACATGAGATCTTCCACGTGGCACCTTTCTCCTTCTAGAAGAGGGGTGACTGCTTCCTTCAGGGCCTGCACTCAGCTGGAGAGGGTAAACATGTGAGGGGCCTCCTGGGTCCCCAAACTTTTGTGAAGCCACTAGGGTGGGGGATGCTTTCAAAGAGCTCTTCTATACCTCAGAAATTTCTCAAAATGGCTCACCTGGCCTGCTGGCCTGTGCTCTTGGGTCAGCGCCAGGGAGCAGCAGGGCCGTAGGTTCATCACCACTGCTAGGCCCTCAGTGAAGGCATCTTCTAGGATAGCACCCCTGGGAGGACACTTCTCTCCATTTTGGGGAAGAGGGAGAGATGGTCCATCCTCTCTGCCCGGCAGCGTAGGCCTCTAAGCCTCTGCCCTTCCCTGTGGGATGGGCAGAAGCTTTCCTCTGTGTGTGTCAGTGTAGCATAAAGGATGCCATGGGGGCCAGGGGTGTGTGGAGCCATGCCCTCCATCTCTGGAGCATGAGCGGAAATGGTCACTGGCAGAAATTGATCACTCTGATCAGATCTGACCGTGTCACACGAGGGAGCGGGGGATGGGGTGCTGCCCGAGGCTGACGGTGCCCTTTCAGCTGTGCCTGGAGGGGGAGGGCCACAGGGGCTGCAGGCTGGGGTTCGCGTTTGCCGTCAGGGCACAGGGCCTGTGAGAGGGCCCTTGCGTTTCCCTTCCTGGAGAACGCTTCTCACTTGGTGATGGTTCCAGGAGACCTTGACCTGTGTGATGTCAGCAGCGTTGACACAGTTCCCTCAGATTTGGTGCCAGGCACTGAGTTGTAATATCTGGCCCCAGTGTAGGCTGAAAGTTGCATTTTAAATCCCTTTTGACTCCGAGGCCAGGTCCGGAAATCCAAATTGTGCTGTCAGCGGAGCGTTGCCTCCCCCCGAAGCCCGCGTCCAGCGGCCTCCTCCTCGCCAGCCCTCAGCTTCTGCTGCCCGTCATGCTGCCCTCCTGTGCAGTGGCGTCCTTGGCCCTCGCCACTCCCGCCCACTCAGGTCTCTGGTGAACAGAGGCTGCTGACCATGGGAAGTGACTGCTCTGTGAACTTTCAGGGTAGGCCTGACTCTGACCCAGCTTCATTCTGTTTCCTGGTGGCCCAGGCCCAAAGAGCTATTTTAAGGGACTTGCCTTTGTGGGAGAATTTCTCCGTGTGACAGTGGCCGGGCAGGCTAGGCTTCCTGGCACAGCGCTGCCCGTGGGGCCCCAAGACGGAGCCCCGAATTCTGTGTGCTGGGCCGGGATTGATGAATTGAGCCCTCAGTGCAGTGCCCGGCGCCCGGGAGGGCTGGAAGCGAAGCACCTGCTGATGAGGGTGGTGTTTGGGGAGGTGGATGCCCTCGGACCTCTGCAAGCCTGAGCCCCATTTGGTTGGCAAGCTGGTCCTTCTCCCGCGGATCCCTGGTCCATTGCAGAACAAGCCTTCGCTCTGGTTTCCAGCTGGGATTAATTATTCACTTTAGTCATCACTGGTTGGCAACCTGAGAAAAGCAGCCTCATTTTTCCCACGGTGTCTGGATGTCACAGCCCCCAGGCTGGGGGGTGGGAGGCTGAGTCAGGAGATGCGAAGAGCGGAGCCGCTTCTCGGTGCAGCCGCTGCCCGCGGTCCTCGCCCACTGCCTCGCTTAACCCATGGCGGCTGCGGTCGTCACCCAGGTTTTACAGGTGAGGAGATGGGGGCTCAGAGGTGCGGGGCATCGTGGCCCCGGCACCAGTGGTGCATGGCGAGAGCCAGGCTTTGGAGTCAGATCTCTGCAGCCACAGAGCCTGTGATGCTTCCACTGTGTCCCCCAGACGTGACCCGTTGTCCGGGAAGCTCAGGTTATTCTGCGCGAGCCTGCATTGTCCTGCTGCCCGCACGGGAGCACCCGGTGTCCCAGCCAGCTACACGTGCCTGAGGTGTTCTTCACCTGGCTGTGACTCCGGGGGGTGAACACTGAGAGAGCTGCTCTGGGCTCTTAAGAAAGAGAGCGAAGGGGGGCATGGGTCTCCTGACAGCCCGAGAGGCTGGAGGCAGGGCTCGTCACATGTCCTCAGCGGAATGTCCAGGGTTGTGTTAAACCCGGGGGCACCTGCGTATGGCCACCTCTGAGTCCCACCATTGACACAGGATGTGGCTGTAGCTGGTGGCTGGGAGAAAGTAGCTGGCTGTGGAGGGTGGACCTGTAGCAAAGGCTGCTGTCCATCTTGAGGCCCAAAGTTTTATTTCCCTTCAACTCTTGTCTAGGGCCATTTTGAAGGCCTGGCCCTTCGGGGAGCATAGCTGCCAGGAGCTCTGTGTCCTCTCCTGCGGCGGGGACATGGCACTGTAGTCGGGTGCAGGGGAGTTTCATTACCTGGCACTGCCAGCCAGATGCTTGCTCTGGCACAAACAGGCCCTGGAGGGTGAAATAAACCCCCAGCAGCTGGAGCTGAGGGAGGGCAAGAGGCTGGGAACAGGACGTTGACGGTGGCCCTGCCTCTCATTTGCATGTTTCATAGTCATGTTTCTTCACTTCCACAGGCCTCAGTTTCATAATCTGTAAAATGGAAACAACCACAGTAATAGTAATGCCTCCCCCACGTGGTTGAGTCTGTGTAGTGCTTCCCATCTGTATAAGATGCCACTTCAACAAATGGCCGCTGTTCTTACCGCCATGATTATTGCCCTTCGTGGTTTTGCTGAATTTCTGTCACCTTCTGGAAGCCTCCCTGACTGCTCGTCTTAAATTATTTTCCATCTCTGATTTTTTTTTTGATGTTTGTTGTTTTACCCCTCCTTGGACAAGCTGTTACTTAATCATATTCACATTTACTCATTCATTCACTCACTGTTTGAGCGTTTTCTAGGGGCCAAGCTCTGGAACACAGCGGGGCAGATAAAATTCTCTGCCTTGTGGAGTTTATGCTTTAGGGGGAAAGGATCATAGTACACAGATAAACAAAAAAAGTAAAACAGATCATGTGCTAGGTGAGGGGTAAATACTGCTCTGGGACAGCCCCACCATGGGCTAATTTTTGAATAAGACTTGAGGGAGGTAAGGAGGTGAGCCCTGTGGACATTGAGGAAAAGCAGTTGAAGAGAAAGGAATAGCAGGTGCTAAGGCCCTGAGGTAGGACCTTGCCTGGCTTTTCTGGGGACGAGGGAGGAGCCAGCGTATTCAAGTGGAGGAGTAGGAACCACAGTCAGCAGTTGGGACCGACATAGAAACAGGGTCAGGGAGAGCCCTGGCAGCAGGATGTGCCCAGCCATGGGGCCGCCTGATGGTTTGTGAGAGACTGACAGTGCGGGAGGAGTGACCTCCTGGGAGAGACTGGTCCTTCTGGGGAACGCAGTCCATTAGCCCCAACAGGAGTGGGAAGTTCAGGGGGCTGAAGCCCTGTGCACGTTGGAAGGTTTAGTGAGGGACCATTGGCCTGCTTGTACCTACAGCATGCAGGGAACCATGCTTAAAGCACCAGCCGGGAGCCGCAGGGTTGTGAGCTCAGTGTGTGCGGTCACCCGCCCTCGACAGAGGCCCTGGGTCCAGGGATGTCTTTGATCAGCGTGGTAAATGCATAGAAGAAGGCTTCGTTTCACCAAAACCCCTCCCCCTCACCCCACTCGTATTTTTACCATATCTTCCAATTTACAGTTATGAAAGTTAGTTGTTTGAAACTCAAAACACATGTTCCTATCCGTAAACTATTATAAATGGTGCCACGAGTCTTGGGGCAGCCCACCAAAACCTTTCTCTTGCTCAGAGTAGACAGAATTATATCCTGAGAACCGCACGTTTCTAGTTCACCTGTACGGTGGCCTAACCTGGGGACCTCCGTGCTCTGTGTGATCATGCAGGGGAACTGTCTGCTAGCATCCACAGTTAGGAAGAAACTCCGCGGTTCGGTAATAACAACAGCAGCGGTGCTCGTGCTCCACGGCCACCTTCTAGTACCTACACACTTCAGCTTGGCAACAGCCTTGGAGAGAAAAGCCCTGGAGTGGCCCTTGCTTTGCCAGAGCCAGGGGATGGGATTGATTTACCCATCAGTGATTATGAACTAGGAAGAGGCAAAGGTGGGGCTCAAAGACACACAGGGCTGGCGCATGCTCAATGTCCCCTGGGAAAAGTCTCGCTCCCTGGCCTTGCGGGGAATCCATCCAGCCTGCCTTGCCATAGCCGAGCTGGCCCGTCTGCAGACCTTATAGGGTTTGATAAAAAAAAAAATACAGTGCATGTTTAAATTTTAAAAGTCTATTATATTAAAAGACACATTGCCATTAATCTGCCTTTCTTCTGCCATCACCCTTGCTGCTTTCTGAAGCAGCTCCGCAGGTCCTCTTCAGGGCTTCCACTGGGCTGTGGTGGCTGCTCTGAGGCCACAAATCAGTTCCGAACATTTACCATTCATGGTCATTTTGACTTTGGGGAAGAGCCCGGAGTCACACAGTGCCAGGTCTGGTGAATGAGGTAGTGGAGGACACACTGATGTTTTTACAATCCTGCCTTTCCGCTGAACAGCTCTTGGCAGCAGCGTTCACTGTGTTTTTGATCATGACTTCGACGAAGGCTTCCAGACCTGCCTCAGAAAGTGGCGAGAATGCTGGGATAAGTGTGTTCAAAGCACAGGAGTATTGGGAGGATGATTCATGGCAGTGTGTCTTTTACTGTAACAAGTTTTTTGCGTTTAAACACGCTATTTTTTGATCAGCCTCTCTGCTTATGGAACAGTGGCATTAACAAGTATCAGAGGGCTGGAGCAGAAGCCACAGGAGGGAAGCCCAAGCAGCCCCTCTGCCTTCCCCAAACAGGAAAACCCATTTGTTGCTGGAACACGACACTCCGTGGGCTGGGTTTGTTCTTCCAGGTTGTCTTCCTGGACCATTTACAAGTCTCACACAGGGAGCTGGGAGGGGCTGTCGGGGAACAGGGTGTTTGTTGGTGGAAGCCACTTTAGGGTGTCTGGCAAGATGTCTTTGACACCTACCCAGTCAGCTCCCCCGGCAGGTGGCCAGGGCCTGCTTTAGCTGGAAGCAAGCACCCTCCCAGCCCCCCACCCCCGCCTCAGTTTATTGTTAGAACAGGGTGGGTCCTGACCAGCCTTTCCCCTCTTCTCTGCCTCCAAAATAAACACCAGCTGTTGGCTCCACCACCTGGGGCTGCCAGTCTCTCAACAGCCCCAGGGTCTTGCTTGGCCTTTCCCTTCCAGATTCGATGGCAGGCATTGGGGCCTTTTGCCCTACGGAGCCTGGATTTGCTGGTGTGCCCTGGCTTGCCCTCTCCTAGGTCTGATGTCCACCCACTGGCACTGTTCCCTCCTGCGCTGGCTAAGGCAGGCATGCATAGTGCTGGAGAACTCAGACTCTGAAGTCCCATGCTAGCTTGGCTCCTTGGCTGTGTCCCGGACCTAGCTGGTGAGCTTGGGCAGAGAGTTTAATTAACTCATAGCCTGAGTCTCATTCGACATAAAAGCAGCTGACTGGTGCATGGTAAAGTACCTCCTGGAGGGTGGGGATTAGACGGGCTGGGGTGTGTAAAGTACTCAGCCCTCGCTGGCCCGAGGAGGAGGCTCCGCTAGGGTGCTGCCCTTGCGGATCAGGCAGGACAGCACCCTACAGCGTTATCCCCTTGTGCACAGCCAGGCTGACAGTTACTGCTCTCCTAGCCTGACTTTGGAGCTGGACGGTGCAGTGAATTTGCTTGGCTCTGTTTCTGCCCTGCGGTCAGAACTTCCACTTGGGTGAGGGCGTGGGGGAACTGCTTCTGAGGCTGGATGGAGCGTGAGGAGGAGGGTTGGGGTTTCTCTTCCGTGGGGCAGTGGCTCTGCTGATAGAGCGTGAGAAATGGAAAAAAGATGGTGTGCGTGCAGCAACGACTGCAGAAGCCGCTCAGGCAGAGCCCTTGTGTCAGGGTGTTCCGCCGAGACTCCGTGGCCTGCTCAGGGGCTGACTGCTGGGAGGTGCTGCACCGTGACGCCTGTCTGGCTCCGTGCTCTGGGGAGCTCTCGCTGTCTTTGGCTCTCCCTTGCTTTTACTCTCCTTTTTGGAAGAATTGTGCTGGGAGCCCCCATCAGGGCATCCAAATGGAAAAGCTGTCGTTCCCAAAAAAGAAAAAAAGCCAGGCATTGTGGTGCACATCTGTAATCCCAGCCTTCTGGGAGGCTGAGGCAGGAGGATAGCAAATTTGAGCCCAGCTCGGGAAACTTTGTGAGACTACCTCAAAATGAAGAATTAAAAGAATGAGCTGGGGTCGTAACTCAGTTTGAAGGCCCTGGGTTCGATCCCCAGTACTATGAAAGGGAAAGGGAGAGGAGGGGTGGAGAGGAGGAAGGGACGGAAAGGGAGCAAGGAGAGAAATGGCCCTCGCTGGGTTGGCTCGCCATGCCAGTTGCTGCTGTGGGCGCAGTCTTCTAACAATGAGACCCTCGTGCAGGGCCACGCACTCGCGTTCTCCCTAGGCACGTGTCCTCTAAGACAGGTGGCCGAGCGTGCTGCCTGGCCTCCCTGGACTTTGCCACTTCTTGTCCAAGGAGAGAAGACAGTGGCGGTTGCATTCCCAGCATTGGGAGGTGCAGCCTTCTCATAGAAAGGTGGGGAGACGGAGGCTGCCCTCTAGAAAGCACGGTGCCCAGCAGTCCCGAGAGAGGGCTCCACACCCAGCCTGCCCACGTTCCCCGTCGGCTCTGGCATCTCTGACTGTGTGTTCTTGGACAAGTCACTTACCCTCTCCGTGCCTGGCTTCCTCCTCTGTAAAATGGGGCTGCAACTCTACCTCCCTTGGGGCATTGCTGGGGGGAGGGAGCCGAGGGAGAGCACAGCACAGTCCTTGGTAGAGACTCGGTGCTGTGGAAGGGTCACTGCTGCTGCCGGGGCCCACACCACAGGCGGAGTCACAGTCCCGGGCCCCCGGGGCCTGTGGTGTATATTTGGATCCCTGGAGCGGGCTGCAGGGAGCCCAGGGTGTGTTCTGGGGGGAGGGGACAAGGATTCAGACTGGACAGTGGGCGCATGCCAGCCCCACTTTCTCATAGTGGCTGGCTATGGGCCAGCAGCTTCACCCGCTCAGCTCTGTCCCAGCCGATGGAGGATGCTGTGCTGTGCCTTGCTGTGAGAGCAGGGACAGCACGAGGTCACCAGCAGGCTCTCCCCTCCACTGTGGCCCTCTAAACAGCTGCAAGGCTGGGGAGGAGCCCAGGAGGGCGGCCTGTGGGCTCCAGCCCTGAGTCACCCACTTGCATGCCTCTTTTCCCTGGGGCAGCCCCTGGCGTGTCCTGCATCTGGGCTGTGGGGGCACAGGGCAGGGGTGTCCTCTGTGGGCATGAGGTGCCCATATGACAGCACTTCCTCATATGAGACCACAGTGGAGAGTGACACGGGCTGCCTCCCATGTCAGAAAGGGCTCAGAGAGTGCCGTGACTTCTAGAAGGGTGGTGGACACTGCTGCTGGCCACTCGTTTTATCCTGGGTCCCCAAGTCCTCCCATCGTGCTGCAGTGGTCCCCAGCACCCCAACAGCCCTCCTGGCTCAGGCCTGAGTCTCTCCTCTCCTGCCTCACCCCATGTGGGGACCGCTCCAGTTCTGTAGCACTGGAGAAGGCTTGCTGCGCTAGAGCCAGTGACCCTGAGAAAGAGGGGACAGTGGGGTGAGTTGTGACCCCGTGAGAACCACCTGCAGGCAGAGGCAAGTGGGAGTTAACAGCTGCAGCCTGTCTTAGGGTCCACTTCGGTGGAAGCCAACTAAGATAGCAAGCTTCTGCTAGCAAGTGGCAGAGCCGGGACCCAAGGCCTCAGGAACCCGGGCCCTGGACCGTCCTCTGGAGGTTTCTGGGCTCCTGGTAGAGGAGAGAAGCCTTGCTCGATGTGATCTTTCGTTGTTACTGGAAGGTGCTTCCTGGGTGAGTCGCAGTGGAGCTGCTGGGAGGGCTTGATGCGCTCACTAGTATGGGGGTGGGCGGGGCCTGACCCAGAGCAGCCAGCCAAGCTGGGGATCCAACCTGCAGAGAGAGCTCGGCAGAGCGTGGCCCCGGGGGACTTCAGGGCACCAGAAATCTAGTGCCTTCATCTACCATGGTCAGGCAGGAGGAACAGCGGAAGAAAGCAGAGGAAGTGCTGCTGGCCTCTGGCCTGGGGCAGGGACGCGTGTGAGGAAGATGGCTGTGTGTTTCTCCTCGGAGTCCTGTCTGGTGGGCAGGGAGGTGGGCGTTATGAACAGTAAAGCCCCCTGGCGACGTTTGATACTGTGGAGAAATTGGGTGCAAAAACATCTTTGGGAAATTAGAGGGTGTGTGTGTGTGTGTGTGTGTGTGTGTGTATGTATGTGCGCGCGTGCATGAGCATGTAGTACATGTGTGTTGGGGCATGTGTGCCGGGAGATTTGTGTGTAGTGTATGTATAGTAAAAGCGTTTGGGTCACTGTTGGGCCTCTTCCTGGGGTCATGTTTTGTTTTGTACTGGTGTTTGAACCCAGTGCCTTCTCACTGAGCTACATCCTCAGCCTCTTTTGCAACTTTTTATTTTGTGATAGAGTCTCACTAAGTCACTTAGTTGCCCAAGCTGGGCTCAAACTTTTGATTCTCCTGCCTCAGCCTCCCAGAGTCTTGAGATTACACGTGTGTGTGTGTGTGTGTGTGTGAACATTTCTGGCTTTCTGGGGTCTTCTTTTATCCTCCAGAGCTTCCTGTAGTCAGGGTAGAGTCAGACCCAGATTTCATGTAAATGGCTTCCACCCTTCCTCTTCCTTCTGTCTTGTGCACCAGGCAGGGTGATTCAGACCTCACTTCCCTCCCCTTTTAGATGACCAGGAACCTGGAGCTTGGAAAGGTGAGTCAGTGATGCCAGGTGCCAACAGCTCACAATGGGCAGAGCTGGGGATCTGACCAACTGGCCCTGCCCTGCTCTTGCCCTGTGGAGGGTGAGCCTGTGAGTTTCCCATGCTGCTGCCCTGCAGAAAGGGCCTCCTTCTCCACCCAGGGCACTCATTCCAGAAAAGTGACTTCTCACCAGTTTGACTTGTGCTAGGGTGTTGCTGGCCTCTGGGGCAAGGACGGCAAAGGTGTGACCCAGGGGAGGGCGGAGCAGGAGGAGACTGGGAAAGCTGAGCCCGGGGGAAGGGCAGAGAGAGCTGCGGAAGGCCTGGTTGAGCCCCTGTACCTCCAGGAGAGGGCCTGTGGGAAACACTAGTGGGTAAGGAGCTCCAGGCCCTGTTTTCCTGCCCCTTCTGCTTGTTCACATGGCCCAAGTTCATTGGACCGGTGACAGGTCCAGGTGTGCAGGGCTGGCGTGCTGCTCGTCCATCAGCGTAATCCCAGACCGGATTCCTGGAGGGAAGTGAAAGTAGACAGCCTGGCAGTTCCACCTGTGAGACATAGAAACTGTGACCTCACATGTGACCAGATGGCCTGGAGCTCAGATACCTTCTGGTTCCCAGAGCTGCAGGGAGAGGGCCCCCTGCTCCCCAGCCAACACAATAACTCCTTGGAAGCAGCAGTTCCGCCAGCATCTCGAGGAACCGCGAAGGACCACCTCCGCCCAACCTACCTGCCCTACGTGTCTGCCCTCAACATCTGGCAGGCTCCCTCTGGGAGGCAAGGGACTCACTCAGAGCAGCCCAGGCAGGCTGCCTCCTCCCCTTCAAGACTGAGGATGCTGTGAGAAGAGTAACTGATTTGCAGGGACATCTCATTGCTGGCTTTTAAAGTACGCAGTTCCAGACACCACTGGAGCAATGTATAGAATCCTCCAGTCTTTGCCTACACCTGCAGCCACCTCTGATGCCAAGAAAAGCAGAGTCTTGAAGACTCCACTAGCATGAGGTCACCTCCCAAGCAGGAGCTAAACTGCCCCTCCACTGATGAGGTGATAGCTCTCCCAGGGCCTTGCAGGGCCATGCCTGAGTTACCTGATCAAGCAGACTGATCCAGACCAGGAATCCCTCGCTGCCAGCAATACAAACCCCAACCTTGCCTTTGTTCTCTTTTCCTACGAAGCCCCAAAGTTTCTGTGAGACCCAGGAAGACAGATCTTGAGCCGCTAATCTGTGCTTCCGGGATGGCCATGTTGATTTGTTCTGTTTTATTTTGTTTGAGGCAGGGCCTCACTATGTAGTTCAGGCTAGCTCTGAACTCACGGCAGTCCTCCTGCCTCAGCCTCCCAAGTGCCAGATTGCATGTGTGTACCACCAAGCTTGGCAGCTATGCTGATTAAAGCTTCTTTCCTGCCCTTTACCACTGCTTGTCCCCTGGGTGGATGTATGGGACAGGTCGCCCAGCTTGCTCTGTTGGGACCCTCAGAGTCGGTGCTATTGCCCTCAAACTCCACTAGTAGTACTATCCATGTGAGTGTTAACTGATACAGTGCTGAGTCCTGTTTGGCTTGACTGACTTAGATTAGGGTGTGGTGACAGAGTGCTGTTGCTATAAGTGCAGTGCAGCTTCTGAAGTGAGTCTCCCACCAGATGTGTGACTTGGGGCAAATTACTTAATCTGCACCTCAGTTTTCCTGTCTGTATAATGGGGCTAATAAAATACCACGAAGTCACAGAGCTGCTGGCAGGCATAGAACAGCAGCAGTGGTAAAAAGCAAACAGTGGGTGCCGGGGTCCTCACTGTGCTGCCCAGGCGTGGCGGCAGCTGGCTGGGCTGACGCTGCTGGCTGCCCCCTTTGGGAAAAGCCTTATGGAGATAGAGTTCCCATCCCCCTGTAAAGGTGCAGTTTGGTTGTTTTTAGTGTACGGCGTTCGCAGAGTTGTGCAGCCTCCACGGTGGGAGTCAGTTTTAGAATATTCTCATTACACCTAGAATCCATACTCACTAGCTCTCACCTCTACCCACTCCTGTTGGTTCTGAGCCCCTGGCAACCCCTAACCTCTGTCTCTGGATTGGCCTCCTCTGCGTATGTGTGGAGCCCTATGCTGTGCCTTTTGGTGGCGTGTGAGGGAAGCATGACGCATCGCTCTGGTCGGCAGGGCCTGCCTAGGTCCAGGCGCGGGTGCCTCTGGGAGCACACCCTCCCTACCCGGTGGAGGACACGGGTTTTCCCCAGCCCTCGCCCCTGGGAGCTCCAAGGCCAGGTCTTTTGGGAAGTGCTGATCTCACTGGCGGTTGGCCCCCGATACTTCCTCTGTGGTCAGAGACGTGGGGGAGGGGTGGAGCTGGCACGAAGCCCCGCTGATCTGCTCCCCAGGGACTCTCCTTCCGGGAGGGGGCGGGGAGAGACAGAAAAGCATCTTTGTTTGTTTTGAGTGCTGCGGACTCCCGGCCCCTTCCCAAGTGCGGGTGAAAGTTGCTGCAGTCTGGTCAGTCTCTCTTCCCTGGAGACCCAGGGTCATGGGACTTCTCTGTTGGGGGCAGCCCAGGGGGAAGCGCCAAATGCTCCACTCTGGAGTCGGCTGTTTCTCTCTGGCTAGAGTTGGGCCAGTTATCCATTCGGAGAGACAATTGGCTGCAAGTAACGAAATCCCAACAGCACTGTCTTCACCGAAGGGAAACGTGTCTCGCTTTCAAGGCACCTCATAACTAGACAGCAAGGAATTCCAGTTCTAAACACTACCCGCCTTCACGAGCATTTAGGTTACTTCCAGTGTGTGTGTGTGTGTTTGTTTCCCGTCACTGCGGTGATGCCCTAGATGTTCATAGAAACATCTCTGGGAACTTAGGTTACTACTGTTGTAGGATGAATTTTGGATGGCATTGGTGGGTAAGAGTTTGGAATTCGTGCAGGCAGGTGTGTTCACAATTAATCCATTCTCCTTCACCACCTGTACCTAAATCCATAAAATGGGAAGTCAGGTTTGTAGTGAGAACCTGTGTATCATTGATGTCAGTGGAAACAATTCAGGAATATCGTATTATTTTGGCTTTTCTTCCACTTTATGGCTGGGCAATAGGATAATATAATGCTCAAAGGCAAAAGATGCAACACAAAGGACTTCCTGGTCAACCACCAGAAAGGTCGGAATGTTCTGTGCTCTTGAGGGCCCTCGTTAACAGTTTTGTTCAAGAGCTATGTGATTCTGCTAGAAAGCAGAGGACCAGAAGGCCAGTGCTACCCAGTGTTGCGAATACGGGGAAGTGGGAGCATTCATGTTGCTGGGAAACGTTTACAAGGTTCAGCACTTTGGGGAAAAGATTTGGCAACATCTAGCCTGGAGGTATGTACAGCTTGTGAGCTAGAGGTGTCACTCCCAGGTGTACACCCTACACTCTGTTTAAGAAGCTCCTCCACATACATAAGAGGACATGTGCAAGGATTCTTATTACTGCATTTTTGTAAAAGTGAAGAAAGAGCCTGTTAGAAGGAGATGACTTACGCTACAAGATCTAAGTTCCCCCAGATTTTATTTCTTGCCCGCACCACATATCATCACGGCCAACAGAGGCCCCTGCTCACTGTAGGGACTATAGGACTGTGCTGGAAGAAGCTCCACAGCCCCTGGGCAGGACCAGAGGTTGCCGCTGTGCATAAAGGAATGAAGGGCTGACGCACGCTGTGAGGGTGAACTTTGAAACCATGGTGCTAAGGGAAAGAAACCTTTCATAAAGGTCCATGTAGTGTGTGATTTTATTTATATGAGACTCCAGAGCAGGTAAAGCCGTAGAGACAAGGTATAATAGTAGTCTGCAGAGGCTGAGGCAGAGGGTGGGGGTAGCTCCTGACTGGCGGGAGGCTTCTTGCTGCGGTGAGGACAGTGTTCTGGAATGAGATGGTGAGGTTGCAGTAAGTGCTCTAGGAATGTGCTAAAAAACACTGTAAATTGTCTACTTTAAAATGGTGAAATTGATGGCACATGGATTATGCCTCAGCTTTTAAAAACACTGATTTTATCTGCAAGTGCAATATTTCACTGGCCAGAGTCACACACACCCAGTTTCAAGTTGTTGAGGAAGCACAGGCACACCCTGTACATGGGAGGACATGGAGAACAGGAGAGGTCAGTGGCGGTGGCTCAGGGCTCTGCCTGTGAGCAGTGCAAAGGCCAGAGGCGCACAAAGATGTGATGTGGGGTAGTCACAGAATGGACTCTGAAAAGTAACAGGGACAAGATTTGCAAGTGTCAGCGTGGAAAGATCCCCCCAAGTAGGGTGAAAAAAACAAAGAAGAATATTATTTATTACATCATTCATATAAACTTTATCTCTGCAAATATCATATACTTTCTGTTAATTTAAAATAGTCACATAGCATTATTCTAGGGATGGGAATGTACTATTGCACAAAACAGACAAAAATCCCCACTCTCAGAGAGGCTGTCTTCCAGCGAAATGTTTAAAAAATTGAAGTAAAGACAGTAAAGTTCCACAATGAAACAGTAAAAATTAAAAACATCAAAAGGAACGTGAGGATCAGGCGCCTGGGTTCGTTGGTGCAGAAATCTGCCCCATCTCTGAACTTGAAAAGGCAAGAAAGACGAGGTGGCCTTAACAGAGGCTTGATTCAAGGGCAGAATTTGGCTGTGACGTGAAATGGAAGTGACCACCAGGGGCCGGCCAGCCCCCCAGAGGGGTTTCCTGTGTGTGGAAGGAGGGCTGCTGGCTGGGTTGTGAGTGCAGAAGCTTGCGGGGTGGCTCAGTGGGGCTCCTGTCCGCCTTTAGGGTCCAGAGAGGGTTACGCTGTCGGTCCTGGACCTCGTTGGGTGGGCACCTGGCCTGCCTGGAAGCTGATGGGAAGGGGCACTAGGCCTCACCTGCTCCAATCTGAGAGGCCACTCTGTGCTCAGTAGGCCCGGCCTGGAGCTGGAACCGAAAGTTCACATTTTTGCTCCCAAGCAAGCCACTCTGATGGCAAACAGCGCGGTGGAGCCACGGCCCAGGGTTGGCTTTTCTCCTGTCTTACACGTTCATGAGCTCCATTTCCATTCTGCACCCCTCTCTCCCCATCACCCCAACTCTAGGTCACGTGTCCGCCCCGATGGGCCTCTGGAGGCCACTCCTGCAGCCGCCTGCTTGCATCTCTGTCCCTTTCTGCCAGCCATCTCCACTGTCTGCGGAGCACCCTCCACTGTCGGAATCCTTCGCAGCACAACCCAGGTGCTCTGGAAAGGGTCTTCCCGGTTCTTCCGCGGATGCAGGGTTTTCCATGCCTGACTTAGTGGATTCAGGTTTCCTGTTCTTTAAAGTCTGTGTGGGGCATTGCACCAGGCACGGCGTGCGGAGAGACCAGACGGGCTCTTGCTCTTGAGCTCCAGGCCACCGGATGCTGGAGCGAGGGCATCACTGAGCACGACCCTTGGCAGCGTGTGCGAATCCTGCCTTGAGTTGGGGCTGTTCCCACCTCACAGTGTAGGCCACAGGCTGAGTTTTCTGACCTCGGGGGCAGTTGGTTGAATTCATCCTACTTTTTGGTTCATGACATAGTATGGCTGTTATGTAGTGAGCTATTGCAGAGCCCTGACCCAGTTTTGCTTTTACTTTTCCCTGTCAGCCATAATCCACGCTCCAGTTCCCGCTCCCCATAGTATTCTCTTTATTTTTGTAATTTCAGCCTCTGGATCCTCAGCAAATAGGTTGTGCTGTGCGGATGCATGTGTGTGGTTTGTAATCTGCACAGGTGAAATTGTGCTCTGGATTTTGTTTGGCAGTTTCTCTTTGTAGCCCTGCTGTGATTGTAGGGTGCATATGCATTGCTGTATGCATCTGCTTTATGGTTTCTGAGTGCTGCCGCGCATTCCTTACCCACTGCGCTGGCCTTCTGCACTGCGCCCAGTGGACACAGTGCTTCCCAACACCACTGTCTACCGCAGGCATCGCTGGGGCAAGCAGACATCCACACCCACTGCAGCCCAGCGGGGCTCCCCAGAGATGTCTCCCGTAGCGCGGTTACCACGGCGTGGGGTGTGCACAGACTGGCTTTATGTTGCTTTTCGGGGTGGCTGTGCCGTTCGTACACCTCCCAGCAGGGAACGTGGGTCTCCATCTCTCCCCATCCCACCAGGCTGTTGGCGCTCCTCCTCCCCCCAGCCTCCCTGGAAGATATAGCGAATTTTAATCCCTGTGGAGCCCTCCTTCCTGGCCAGCCCCCTTTGCCCAGAATGAAAGTTCTTTTTATAATTTCCTACCCAGGTCTCACTAATAGGACCAGAAACCTAAAACCTTCCTCCATTATCTAGAAAAACTCAGCCAGCTTTTCAAAACTAAACCTCCTTTGTTTCCCCACCTTGTCTGAAATAAACCCCTCTTATCTTGCCCTCTCCCCTGCGCTCAGGGCCTGGGAGCAGAGCCCGGGACAGTTTCTGCGGATTGCCCCAGGAAGGGCCTCACGGGGAAGGGCGTGGCTTCTGCTTCACCTGCCTTGTGCAGACCTCCAGGCTGTCACTCCCATCACAGGAGGCCCAGCAGGGATTTAGCTGTGTTTAAATTAGCCTTGCTTGCAAATGGAAATAAATTGGGCTTATTTGCACAGGATAATTATAGGAAAAAGAATCCTCCGCCATACTGCCCAACCTTTGGGTTGGATCATTCCACTGGTGATTAGTTATAAGTGTTTGGTGACATCCTGCGTTGCTGAAGTGGATCATAACCAAAGTCTTATGTCTTCTAATGTTTTTCTTACTTTTACTTTGTCCTGTCCCAGTGAAGTTTAAACATGGCTTTAGGCCCTGTGTCAGGTACATATTCTGTGTTGGTCTGATTTCTCCTGTTACTTTCTGAGCTCTGGGCAACAGCATTCGGATCTCTTTTCTTCCCAGGGCCTGTGTCGTCCCCCCTGCCTTGCCTCCCAGACCTCTGCATTTAGCAGGTACTTAGTAAATACTTGCTGGGTGGTTGATACAAGATTACATGTTAATCCATCATCTTCAAAGGTTACAACCAGACTCTTAGGAAAAACAAACAAAAATCTTTCCTTTAAAAAGTGGCATTTCTTATGCTGGGCGTGGTGGCACACGCCTGTAATCTCAGCACTTGGGAGGCTGAGACAGGAGGATCACTGTGAGTTCAAAACCAGCCTGGGCTACAAAGTGAGCTCAAGACCAGGCTGAACTGCATAGCACCCTGTCTCAAAAAAAAAAAAAAAAAAGTGGCATTTCCTCCTTACCCTTGCAAATGCTGGCTTTAGTCTCCCTGATTTCTCCTGAGGGTAGAGGGTCCCAGGGCAGTGGCTCAGCCAGCCTCTTCAGGGAAGCATAACAGATTGTAGGCTGCACAGGAAGAGTGGTTGCCTGCCTGTGTCCCAGGGTGGGCTAGGAGCACAGACTGCATGGCCGACTGCTCCCCCACCCCCATGTGCAGGGCTGGCCCCTCCCACCGTGTGTGGGACCCTCCAGCTCACCCTTCAGTAGTCAGCCCCTCAAAAACGCAACATGGAAAAAGTACCGCCTGTGTATCTCCTAGGGAGAGCTAAATATTATGGGAAAGGCCACATATTTCCACCACATTAAGGAAATAAGCAGCCAGAAGCGTGGAACTTCTCACTCTGGGCCAGAGACGTGGAGGCTTCGAAAGGAAGAAGAGCTGTCAGAGAGCACGAGCTGCACCAAGTGACCCCTCTGTTCAAAGGGCAGAGCCAGCGTGCGTCCCGGGGAGGCTGCAGCAGCTGCCGCCTCGCCCCTCACCTGGGAAAGCACTGATGCATCCCGGTGCGCGGTGGCTCACCCAAGCAGCTGTCCCTATGGGACTGGGGTTGGAGTGAGCTTGGCAGGAAGTGCTGGACAGAAGTGTTCTATATTCTGAGAGCTGCAAAGCAGAGTCATGGGAAGCCACTCCTTGTCCCTGTCTGAAATGAAGATGGGCATTAATAAGAGGGCCCTAGCAGGGGCCCTGCCTTTGGGAGCTGGAAGGGCCCTCGACTCTGCACGTGGAAGGTCTGAGGGATGAGCCTCTTCTGGCTTCTCCCATCTACCTCCCCTTGCCAGGTTGAGCTTGTGAGGGTGGCCTGACTTTAATTGCAAAGACCCAGGAATCATCTTGCTTTTAATAAAAACTTAGGCTGGGTTATCTCAGGGTCGCCCCCAGGGAGTTCTGAGCCCTGGCCTGCATGCTCTAATGGGCTGGTGGGAGGCTGTTGGAGGAGTGGCTGTAAAATCACTTGCCAGACTTGAAACATGAGACTGTTGTCCGTGAATCATCGGGAAGAACTCCCAGGTGTGCAGAATGGACTCGCACTGTGTGCTGACTTGCTGACTTGGTTACGGCACCGGCTTGTGCTAACTCTCCTCAGCCGCCTGGCTCTGGCTGGGTGCACATCAGCTGTTATGCAAAGCACAGAAGCAGAGCACCGGGCATGTTATGTTACAAAGACTTCCCTCTGTGGCTCACAAAAGACGTGCTGCTGTCTCTGCGCCGGGCCAGCCCTTCAAGGGAGATGACCATGGTTTCCAGCATTGCCTGAGCCACAGTTCTATACCAGGATCTGTGCAAGCTCTGCACACCTACACCTTCTTTAAGCCCCCCAGCACCCCATCCCCTGCAGGGCAGAACTATGACCCCACACTCTGTTGGTCCCATTGCATGAATGAGGAAGCAGAGGTTCCACAAGAGTGAGAAGGTCTGCCCATGGACATAGAGACAGTGTGTCGCAGAGCTGGAGTTGAAACAGAGGCCCTGGGACTTTTCGGTACTTTGTGCTCTCTCTGGGGACTGTGTCAAATCCAAGACTCAGCCCAGCTCTCCAGACCCTCACTGTCTAGTTATCAGGAGAAAACCTCCCACAGAGGCAGCAGGAATTCTAGGGAGGCACTGGCGGGAATTCACAGTGCGCTGAGTGTGCGCTGTACCAGCCTTGTGCTCCTGACCCCTTTCAATGCTTGCAGCATCCCTATGAGATTTATTTGATAAAGGCAGGACAGAGGCTCAGCAGCACACAGCTTGGGCCGGGGAGCTGGGCCTGGACTCACAAGCTTTTCTAACCCAAAGCACATTCTTCTGCTGAGACAGCTTCAGTAAAGTGGTGGGGAGGGAAGGCCCTGAAGGGTGGGTGAGAGTTGGGAAGGGAGATGGGGAGGAGTAAGCATTCCAACCTGCGGGGAAGGAAAGGCTGGGGGCCTGGGGACCAGCAGGAATTACACTGGTCCTTTGCACAAGTGGCCCAGTCTTCAGCAGCCCAGACGCTCACCTTGGCGGTACAACTGATGCCATGTAGTAGCTGCTGAGGGCCAAGTTCCCTTGCCTCTGAGGAGATGCTGTCTCCCTCCACCCCAGCTCCCTGGGTAACTAATTGGATGAGGTCATGTGCAGTGGGTGTGGCCTGTCAGGATGACAGATTAGCCCCGGGCCACCCTGGTGTGGAAGGAACTGCCTTCATCCCGTGACCTCTTTCCTGCTCTGGGCTCCCTCTACCTTCTGCCCTCCTCGAAGACACCGTCCCATGGGCCCCACACCCTATAAGTAGCATCTTTCAGCAACCATGCTCTGCTGCCTGCCCATGTCCGGTACCTTCTGATCCTCTTTCATCCAGCAAGCATTTATGAGGTTCCTACTGTGTACTAGGAACCGTGTCCGGTGCTGCAGACTTCTGAGTGAACCAACTCAGTTACTCTGCAGAGAGGAGGGAACTCACAGATGGGTGGGCTAGCAGGCATTCATCCAAGTGTCCTGAAAGTGGACTGCAGCCGGGCACTGAGGTCAGGAATTGGCTGGAAAGGGATGGGATGCTCTGCACATTTGTGAGAGGCAGCTCTGCAAACGTGGGGGAAGGAAACAAGTGTTTCAGGCAAGTAAGCAGCCTCCCACCCAGACCTGGGGAGGTGCAGGGGGCGTTGTACAATCTACAGAGTCAGCTTCCTGTCAGGGCAGCGGTACCCATTTTGAAGGTGGTTAAGGTGGAGTCTAAGAATATCATTTTCTTCTGAGCTGAAGCTGGCTTGTGCTACTGGTAGAATCTGAACAGAGAGGCCCTAGGTTGCTGCCAGGTTCTGAGGCATGCTCAGGAATTGTGATTGCCGGGACGCAAAAGCTGTAGCACTGAGAGCTGATTCCACTCAAACCCTGGGCTCCTCTGTTTCCCTAGGTCTGCCTTGGTTCCCTGTAGCTCTGAAGCTGTGTGGTGGGTGGGAGGCAGGAGCTGGGAACGTGCTGGGGGTCTGGGGTTGGGTTCTGGGCCCAGACCAGAGAAAAGGTGCAAGCAGGTAGAACCTTTTTAGGTTCGGAGTTCCAGAGACCTGGACATGCACGCAGATTCACACACATGTGACCTGAGGCAGGCCGCAGAACTCTGCTGAGCCCAAGGGTCCGCTTTTGCGAAATGGGGGTGATGATACCACTGGTGTGCCTTTGTGCCGGAAGGGCCAAGCCATGAGCCCAGCAGACATGTGCACCATTATGAGCTGGACTGCACTTAAAGCAGGTCAGTTTGGGGTTTGTTTATTTTATAAGGGGATTTCTCATTTCATAAAAATCATTTTTCTTTGGTACTAGGAATCGAACTCAGGACCATGAGCTTGCCAGACAGGCACTGCACCACTGAGCTATTTCCCTGGCCCCTCATTTTATAAAAATCTTGCTGATGTTTTTTTATACATGGAGTTCTTTTATGGTTTGAAAAGGAAATTTGATACATTCAAATGTGTTTCACCCACCTTCACAAAGAGCTAAGCTAAATGAGCTGAAGGACAGACTCATGGCTCAGGACTGTGTCTCTGATGCAAAATGCTTGCCAGTGACTGTGATATGATTTTCATGTCATTCTGCTCGCATTTATAGGTGACACAGGGAGGAAGGAGAGAGAGTGCTTTAGATAATACTCCTGCAGGGCATGGTAGTGCGCGCCTATAATCCGAGCACTCAGGAGGCTGAGGCAGAAGGATCACTGCATGTTCGAGGCCAGGCTGGGCTACAAAAAGAGTTAAAGGCCAGCCTGAACTGCATAGTGAGACCTGTCTCAAAAAAAGAGTAAAGACTAGATCATACTCCAGCTACCTTGAAGAAGGTTGGAATTGAATAAGCATAAATGTAACGGGTTTTGAATGAACAATTTGCAAAGGAAATTGAGAAAACAATTCCATTTACATTAGCAACATAGAATAAAATGCTCATCTTGCAAAACTGAAACTTTCCATTAAACACTAACTCCCCACGTCCTCTCCTCCAACTCTGGTCACTGCCCTTATGTCTTGAGTAGATTCTCAATAAAGAGTTCTGGCCTGGAAAAAAAATCCATCACAGGTTCTCACCCATGACATCAGTGGCCCCAGTGCGGGTAGCAGGAGGCTTGGAAGCAGGTGCCAGATGTGGGTCACCCAAGAGTTCGTTGTCAGTCAGCAGCTTGCATGACTCTTGGCTTCCCGGAGTCGTGGCTCCGGAGTTCACATTTCTTAGAATGGATTTGCGTTTAGGGTTAGCAAGTTAGGAGAGAACTAAGTGCAGAGTCTGCTTCTCTCTCTGCCCTGGCAGTCTGCTTGCATCCCTAGGTGCAGTGAAGGGGGAATCCCCCGCCCATACACTCAGGGGCAGGGCACCAGGAGGGCAGCCCCCTAGTGAAAGTACAGGAAGCACAAGAGAAAGCAGGAGGTGAGGCAGAGGGCCTGGGAGCTGCCCTCTCGGGAGAGGGGGGTGCTCTGCCCCCTGTGGTCACTGGGCAGAGCTAGGGGTTCCAGACAGGAGCTAGCCGGAGGCAGATCCAGTGAGTATAAGCAAGAACGCTTTGGTGATCACAAGCCCAGAGGTTGAATGGCCCACCTCCCTCGTGACTTCCTCTTTGATGCTGAACATACATAAACCAGACAGCAATCAGTGACCCTTCGGGTTCCTTTCTGGTCCAGAGAGTTTGATTCTTTTGTTGTCCATCAGCCAACACTGGTCCTGTCCAGTTGTGTTTGAAGCTTAGAGAACACGGCACGTGCTCCTGGTTCCTCTGTCAAGAGCCCCACTTGTGTCTGTGAGGAGGGTGATGTCAGGGCCTGGAGGTGGCACAGGGCATGCACTTGTTGTTCAGTCTCAGGCTTGTGGAATATTTGCTTGATACCTGCGAAGTCTCATAGCCTGAGGTGACAGAGATGGGCCTGTGACTCCAGATCACTGCTTGCTCCAGCCTCTGTGCTAGAAACAGGGTGCCTGGATCAGGACTGAGCTCTGGCGTGCCCACAGCTTCCTCCAAATAAACTGGCCACAGGAAAGTAAGTGAATGGGACCAGCAAGCCCATCGAGGCCTGGGCCTGCCCCCTTCCTGTCTTCCCTCAGCTCAGCCATGTCTACTGGCTCCTCCCGCCTCTCACTCACTGGAGCTTCTCAAACCCCCTGGCTTTCTGAAAGCCAGTGAGTGTGAGGTTTGGGATCCAACTCTATGCTTTGGCCTTGACGTTGGGTGAGTCATGTACCCTCCTGGAACTTCAGCATCTTCTGTTGGGTGGAGCTGCTGCTTGACAGCCTCTGCAGGGTTTGTGCATAGATTTCATGAACTCAATTATGAAGTCTGTCCCTTCCTCGCGTGCCACAAAACTGCGGTACTCTGTGACTCGGCCAGCCAGGACAGTACTCCCAACACTGTACTCTGTGACTCGGCCAGCCAGCACAGTACTCCCAACATTGTAAGAGTTGTGGTTAGTGCCAGTCCTGACAAGTGTGGGTTATGGATGGAACCTCCATCCAGGGTCAGGAACGTCACTTCCCTAGACAAAGCCAGCATGGCCTTTGAGAGTGTGTTTGCAAAAGGGGTTGATGCTTCTCCGCCCTGCTTTCCTTACCCTACTCTTGGTGAATGTCCCTGTTGACAAACCTGGACTAGCTGACTTTGGGGATGAGGCAAGGTATTTATTCTGAGAATTTCCAGAACAACTTGATGGATGCTGCCCAGAACATCTTTGAACATAGAACCTGACGTGCTGTTTGTGAGTTCATCCCCTCAGATAAATTCCTGGCAGGGAAATTGGTGAGTCAGAGGCTTTACATTTCTCATTTTGATGTGTGTTGGCAAATGGCCTCCTGAAAAGAACCTACTGCCTCCCGCAGGATATGGGACAGAGCTGTTTCTTCTGGGCGTTATCAGTGCTGGGTCTTTCTGAGCTCTAATGTCTTTGCTTTTCAGATAGAACAGAAACAATATCTTGTAGTTCTGATATGGATTTTTTCAGTTACACATGAGGTTGAGGATCTTTTCATGTATGATTGGCCATTTGTTGTTTTAGGTAAATGCCTATTTACATTGTTGGCCCATGTTAATTTTAGGGGGTGGCTGGGCTCATTACCTTGGACAGAGAGGATTGCTCCCTGGGGAGAGGGAGTGTTTTTCGAGGGTGCATGGTGGGTTTTGCATCTGTTTCCTTCTGGGCTGTGAGGGGGAGGCCTTCACCCTTACTGGGAAGGGGCTGCCCTGGGCTTCTCCTTGTCCATAGGCAGGAGGGAGCCCCACCTGCTTCCGGCGCCCATCCCAGGGCTACACAGGGCATCAGGGAGGACTCGGCCGTCGGACAGCCACATGGGGCTCCGTGTTCGACTTTCTGCTTCTTAGACAGGAAGGTGAGGGCCAGAGCAGGATCCCAGGGCAGAGTGCATGTGTGTGTGAGAGCTCTGGAGTTCCTTGGGGCTACCTGGGCAGCTCTGAGTTGTTTATGCATAGTGCAAGTACCCCGGATAATAACAACTTACTGAAAGTGCTTCTGTGCACAGTGTGTGGAGCAACAGCCCACTCTCTGTTACCCAAGAGAAATAACTATAAACATAAGTCAAAAAATACGGTGTGCTTGATGGCACATGCCTGTAATCCCAGCACTTGGAAGCTGAAGCAGAAGGATCCAGCTTGGCCTGGACAGCTTAGCGACTTAGTGAGATCCTGTCTCAAATTAAATAAATAAATAAGAGCTGAGAAAGTAGCTTAGTGCAAAAATCTTGTGTTCATTCAGTCCCCGGTACTGCCAAAAAAAGTCAAGTAAGAAAGGTGAAATAAGTAATAAAATGTTGCTATTTTATTTTTTTTGTTGTTTTGTTTTGAGACAGGCTCACACTGTGTAGTGCAGTTGGCCTTAAACTCTCAGCAATCCTCCTGCCTCATCCTCCTGAGTGCTGCGATTACAGGCGTGTGCCACTATACTCGTTTAATAGCAGATCTCTTCCTTACATGTATTAGAGCCCACTGATGGACACTGGGAAGGTGGAGACTAAGTCTCCCTTGGCACTGCCCTAGGTGTGAGAATTTCCAGAAAATCCAGGGAATAAAAATAGGATCTACCGCACACGGAGGGGCCAGAAGTACACTAAACACCTGGCATGCGTCGTTCCGTTTAATCCTCACTCAAACCATCCAGGGCATGGCCTCTTATCACTCTCCTTTTATAGATGTGGAGCTGGGGGCTCAAAAAATTAGGTGATTGTCCAAGATCCTAGACCAGCAGTGGCAAGTCTATGGCCCATGTGCCACAGCAGGCTGTTTGTTATCACTGAAAGCTCTGAAAGTTCGCCATCACTGCTCTATACCAGATTAGAGGCACGGCTGCGATTTAGTATGCAAATCTGGTGCCACATGTGGGGCTTCCCTCTTGGCTCCCCAGCCCTGACCCCTGTGAAAGCTGGAGGGAGATTCTGCTTAGTGATGTTCCAGCTCCATGCTGTAGCACCCGGCTACCCCCCATGGCCCAGCCTCCGCCTCTGTGGCCAGGGTTGGGAGGGGTGGGCTCTGTCCAGAGCTCCAGTGTGTGGCCTAGGCGGGCTGGAATCTATAGCTCACACGCTTTTGTCTGCGTGGGCCTGGGTGTGAGCAGGCGTGTGGGGAGGGGGCCTGTTCCCTGGGGGTGGTCTCTAGCCAAGTGAAACAGGCTGAGGTCAGAGGGAGGGGGCCCCCCCGGCCCTCTGGAATGCTCAGATGACGTGACTTTGGAGGGGCGCTGGCAGGAGGTAGGCTGGCTGTTTCCCCTCTCACCTCGGAGCCTCAGCCTGATGAGGAATCAGGAATGGGGAGTAGGGCAGGGAGCCCAACCAGATGCAGGGCCTGGCAGGCTTCCCCTGCCCCATGCAGGGCTCTCCTGCAGCCAGCTTGGCAGGCTCCTCTCCTCCTCCCCTGGGGGACCCAGCAACAAATGATGCCCTGGGGTTGGCTGTGGCAGTGAGGAGAGGTAACCCCGGCCCCACAGCAGGAAGGGCAGGGAGAAGGGGCTGGGGCTCAGAAGACGTGACCTGGCCTTCCCTTCCCGCATTTCCAGTGCTCTGTATTTCCAGCCAAGTTTAAGAGGGCGGAGTCTCACCTCCAAGTGGTGGAACTGAGCATGGTGGAAGCCCTGACCTGGGGCACTGTGTCCTCTCCTTCTCCAGGGTTGCTAACACCCCACATCGAATGTTACAAGCCCGAGTCAAAGTGAGCGGGTGAAACACCTGTGCAAGCCGGGGCCTGGAGCTCCCTGACCCCAGTCCAGCTCTTGAGATCTGTCCCAGCCCTGTTCCTGCACCCTGACTGGTCCCGGAAGCCTCTGGGGTGGGATTGCTTGTTCTCCAAGCGTCCTACTGTGGGCTCCCATCTCCACTTCTCTGCAGACTCCGCGTGTTTTGCTACCTAAACTTTTCATCACGCAGCCGGACCTCGCCAGCGTGCCCGGGGCTCTCCGCCTCCGCCAGGCTCCCTCCTCTTCCCTCCCTCCTCTGGGCTCTAGGTCTCCCCCCACCCGGCCCTCCTTCCTCTCCGCGCGCGATGCCGTGCTTTCCACCCCCAAGTCCCTTAGCTGGCTGGGGCCTGTACTGCTTTGTATTCTCTTTCCTCTCTCTTCAGCCCTCAGCATCCCCCGAGGCCTCAGCACACCTCCTGCCGCTCGCTACCTTGACCTCGGCTCCAGGCCCCAGCCGTCCTGGGCACCCTACTCAGCCTGTTCTTCGTACTCCTTCTCCGGCCCTGCCACCTGAACCCCTTGTCTGGGTTGTGTCCTGCCAAGGATGTCCTCTCTCCCTGCAGCCCTCCCTCCTGCCCTGCCTCCCCTCCTTCAGGAAAACCTTCTGCTACGGTCTGAATAGAATTTGTCCCTTCCGAACTCTTGTTGAAACTTGACTGCCATCTGCTAAAGGGGCTAGAGCCTTTAGCAGGCGATTGGGTCCTTAAGAGGCACGAACACATGCATAGTGGGGCCCTAATTCGGATGTCTCACTGCCCACCCGTGGTGCATGCATGGCTGTCCCACCAGGCAGCACGGTACAGTTCTGTCAGGTGGCTCAGACAGTCATGTGTGTAGCCCGGTGGCTCCAACCGGCAGGACTGCGCTACTGCCTGTCTTGTGGGAGCAGGTCAGTTACGGAGAGAGCAGGCGGCCATGCAGCGAGGCTGCCTCTTGTGTTCTTCCTCAAGCACACCCTGAGCTTTCGCCTTTTCTGCGTGTTCTGATGCCTCCCCAAAGCCCCGCCACCAAGCTGCCATCAAGCTCTCAGATTTCTTAGCCTCCAGAATGAAACCCAAAGGAAGCTTCTCTCCCTTACAGATTTCCCGGTTTCTTCTGTTCTCTCACAGCCACAGGAAACAGACGAAGACTTCTTTATTTTATAGGTTCCAAAACGTTCCTTTCCAGCTCGGAACCTCACCTTGGTTCTCCCCACCAGCTCTGGACCTGGCCTCACACGCAGCATGTTGTCCTTTGTGCTTCTTCTCCCAGCCCCGTGCCTCCCGGGGGTACTGCTGCACCATGTTTTATTTGCCTTCGTGTCGCAGTGTCTAGCACAGAGCCAGGCACATAGTAAGCTCTCAGTGCCTTTGAAATTAAGTTTTGTTTTGTTTTTTTTTTCTTTTTGTGGTACTGGGGATCGAACTCAGGACCCTGAGCTTGCTAGGCAAGCGCTTATTCCACTGAGCTATATCCCCAGTGCTGAAATTAAGTTTATTGGTGCATTTTCGATATACATAATGATCATGTTCGTCATAGGGAATCTGTACCTGTACATGATGTGTCTCGATTCCTCTTTTTTCCCCCTTCCTTCCCCTCCCTTCAGCCCCTCTTCTTGACCGGACAGGACTGAGTTTTATTAGGTAAGCGACAGGGCTTTCTTGAGAATTGACTGCACTCCCAATGTTATTAGACACTGTAGAGGAAACACAGGAAGTCAGGACAGAATACGTCTTTCAGGGACCTCGGAACTCAGTGGAGGACGGTTCTGGGAGTGGACTGGGGTGGATGTGCACACCACTGACAGTGGTGGCCTCCAGTGCTGAACTGGGTGCAGTGGTTCCAGGTCCCATAAAGTTTTTAGAAAAAGAGAAGACAGTGGATAGAGAGGGGCCCTGTGAAGCCTGGACTGGGGTAGGGGAGGGAGAGCCGGGCCAAACTCCAGGCTGGGGCTGCCAAGAGAGGTCGGAACATGTTCCAGAGGTGAGTGGGTTTCACCCCGTGTAGGGTGTTCCAGCATCGGAACAGGGCTAAAGGGTTTTTAGTGCGGTTTTCCTGTCTGGGGAGCCAAACAGGTGCTGATGGATTCCCAGTTTCGCTGCTTGATTGGGAAATTTTTACTGCCTGCCAGGATGTTCTGGGGCCAGTGAACTCTCCAGACAGAGAGCAGGCTATTTCAGCCATCAGCTCTTTCCGTTTCAGCAGTAGAGACCTGGGTTCTGTGTTGCTGCACCAAGGAAACCAGGTAGTGTCTCTTAAAGTCAGGGTTCCTCCTTCATTTGCCAGGATTCTGCTGTGTACTAATGAGTGGTCAGTGACACGGGGATTGCAGAGGCCCAGCATGGATTTCCTCCCATCCTGACAGGGGTGGGGTGGAGTGGGGGGATTCCTGCTGACGCAGCTTGCTGGGTACCAGATGAGGAACAGAGGGGTGGGCTATCCGTGAGGGTGCTGAGGGGTCTTGGTTGGACTCTATAGGAATTAGTCCAAGAGAAATGTCATCAAGAACCCCTTAATCAAGAGTGACATCTTTTCTTACTTTTTTTTTAATAACAGCTTTTTGTTTGTTGGTTGATTGGTTTATTTTATGAGACAGGGTCTCCCTGTGTAATTCAGACTGGCCTTGAACTCACTATGTAGCCCAGGCTGGCCTTGAACTCCCAGCGATCCTCCTGACTCAGCCCCAAGTCCTGGGATTATAGGCATGTGTCACTACACCCGACCAAGAACAGCTTTTTTTATTTTTATTTTTTTAATTTTAAAGATAAAAGAATGGAGATATATAAACCAGGATAACACAAAAACAATAAAGGAAATACAAAATTATAGAGAAGATAGTAGGGAATTAGCACTGGATGCTGTATTACATAATGTTATCTTCGCATTTGTTAACACAAAAACAATAAAGGAAATGCAAAATTATAAAGAAGATAGTAGGGAATTAGCACTGGGTGCTGTATTACGTGAGGTTATCTTCACATTTGTTGCTCAATTATACAGATGATGGCTCATTCCATTAATCAGTTTTCTCCACCCTCATCTCCATTGTTCTACCACCCAATCAGTTGTCTTCCCCCTAATAGTAATTGTATTTTTTTTTTCCAGTTTACTTACTCCCTCGGGCTCTCACACTGGGGAGAGATGTGGCTGTTTCTAATTATACTATAACAAACATGGGTGCGCACAGATTGCTATGGCAGGAGGTGGAAAAGCAGCCATCCTCAAAGACGGTAGATAGGCAGGGAACCAGGTTCACTATGGTCAAGCCCCCACTGACAAGCCCTGAAGGCCATCGGGGGTCTGGTTGAGTCGGTGGGGTTACCCCAAGGGGCTGCCAGGCTCCTCCTCGATGCAGCTGAAGAACAGCTTTTTTGAGATATAATTTATATACTGTACAGTTCATGCCTTTACAGTGTGCAATCCAGTGGCTTTTAGTACATCACAAGCTGTGCGGCCACCACCAGTCAGCTTTAGAAAGTCTTCACCTTCTAGAAAAGAAAGCCCAGGAGCAGTTACTTCCTATGTCCTGCAGTGACTGCCCTCTTCCCGTCTCTACGAACTACCCATTCCGGGTGTTCCACGTCCGGACGCCTGCCGCGGCTGACGGCTGTGCCTCCCAGTTCTTCGGCTTTGCGGTGGTGTGAAGGTTTCTCTAGCTGTCTCCAGCTCTCTCTCTTTCTACTAACTCTCCGTCTTCCGTCTATTTATCTCCTGTCTATCTGGCTATCACCTGTGTGTCTATTTTTCTCACAATTCCAGAGAGTTGTCTGTACATTCTAGATACGACTTCTTTATCAGATACATGATTGACAAATATTTCCTCCCACTTTATAAGTTGTCATTTTACCTTTTTTTTTTTCATTTTACTTTCTTACTGACGTCCTTTGAAGCACAAAAGTTGTTTTGTTTTGTTTTTGTCTTCCAGACAGGATCTCCCTATCTAGCCAGACCTGCTGTGATTCTCAGTGATCCCCCTGCCCCCCGGGCTTACAGGCGTGTGATATCATGTCTGGCCTTTGTAGCACAAGAGTTTTCAATTTTGATGAAAGTAAAAAAGAAATAGATAAATCCCAGTTTATGTATTTTTCTGCGATTGCTCCGTCCTTCCTTAGAACTCAGTGCTAACCCAAGGTCATGAGGATTTAGGCCTGTCAAGACTTGTATGTTTTTATCCTCACATCGAGGCCTCTGATTGATTTGAAGTTCGTGTTAGGATGTGATAGATATGATGTACATGATAGTATATATTGGTCCCCTCTGAGTTCGGGCTGGATCCAGCTGAGGTCCCACCCACCAGCAAAGGGGGCTTTTGCTTTCTGCGTCTGGTCTCAGATCAAACATCTTCATTGCAGAAAGGCCTCCCCGACCTTGGTGGAAGGAGTGTGTACCCATGGGATCGGCCACAGCTCTCTGTTGTGCTGGGCCCAGTGCTCTTCTGTGAATTGTAACAGAGTCAGTGGAAGCTCGTGACCGCAGATCTGCGAGGATTTCTAGCACCTTAGACACTGCCTGGACCTCAACTCAGCTGTATTTGTTGAGAGGAGGACGTGTCTTTTAGTTAAAAGAACTGCATTCTCAGTGGCTCCTGCTAAAATCTTTGTAGGTATTTCTGGCTGGTAGAGTGTAAGTTGGAGAGTGATGGGACGGGGGTCTTCCAGCAGCATCACAAACGTCCGTGGCCCCTTCCTGCTCAGCCAGCTCTGATAGTGGGCAGGTTCTTCCTGAGAGTGGGCAAAAGCCTCTCCCCTCACTGGGCACTGCCTTCCTTTCACCTACCTGGGTGTGAGCGGCCTTTAAGCATTTGACTCCACCTTCTGTGGGCTAAGCACCTCCGTGTCCTTCAGCTGTGGCTCCTGAGCCAGGCAGGGCCAGACTCTGACTCCTGTGAGTCACCGATGTGGGCAGGGACGTGGGGTGGGCAGAGGCTGCCCAAGAAGGCACAGGCGCAGCCACAGCTCACAGCTCACAGCTCACAGCTCACAGCTCACAAAATGGCTGCTTCTGTGCTTTTCCTCATTGCTGCTGATGGATTCCAAACCTGGAGGCAGGGCTTTGGGGAGAAGCTGGGTGCAAACTCCCTGCTGAGACTTCTTGAGGGCAGAGCTGACTCTTGATTGTTTGGTTTGATTTGTTTTTTTGAATGCAACAATGTCTTTCTATGTCGTCCAGGGTGGCCTTGAACTCTGGCTGATCCTCCTGTCTCAGCCTCCCAACTGCTGGGGTTATAGTCAGAGCTGACTCTTGATAGAACAAATTCCACTATAATAGTGCTTTCCATTTATAGAGGTGTGTTTTTTTGTTTGCTTTCATTTGTCCTTGAGGTATTGGTCCAGTTCAGTGAGTCTCAGCTCTCCCCACTGTAGACCCACCTAGGGGCTCTTGTACTCCGTAAGTCCCCCAACCCTGTCCTACTCGCAAGGCTCTGACTTCAGGGGGACGGGCAGGGCCTGGGCAGCAGTGGCTTTCAAAACACCCCAGGCAACGCAAGTAACTCTGTGTGCAGCTAGGGCTGCCAGTCTTGGCTTCAGGAGCTCAGCACTGAGCCCCACAGGAAGGAGCAAGGGCTGGAGGTCAGCACAGTACCCCAGGCTCGCGGGAGCCACAGGACTGGCTGAGTTGTTTTCTAAAGTGGAAATGTCTTCAGTTGTGAAAGCCATATTCAGACGAAATGAAACATTATAGAAATGTACAAAGCAAATGTACAATGCAGTACAAAGCAAAACTGTTCTCTTCCTCCTTTTTCTGTTCTTCCCCCAAATAACTGCCATGACCAGTTGTATTTTTTCCTTTTTAATGTGTGTGTGTGTACGTGAACTGCAGCCACTCCCCTTGCACACCCCATATGTTGCACAGATACTGTTGTGTAATCTGTTTTTTTTTTCGTTCTTATCTCAGTATACCGTGGGCATTTTTCCATAACAATAAGAAAGGCCCTCCTTATCTTTAACAAATGTGTGAACTATGGTTCATATAACTTTATTTTATCTTTATTTTTGGTACCAGGAATCGAACTCAGGACCTAAAGCTTGCCAGGCAGGTGCTGTGCCACTGAGCTACATCCCTGCCCCAATACAACTTTAAATCAGTGAACATACAATGGGCCTTGTCTGTTGCCGCGGTGAACATCTTTGTATATATACATACAATACACACACACACATATGTGTACATACTCACGTAAGTAATTTCTTAGAGGTCCCAATAGCTAAGTCAAAGAGAATGCAAGTTTGGGCCTTATAGAGTGCCAAAACGCTCTCCAGAAACTGTTCCGGTGTGGTCCGGCTGCAGTTTCCTAGTGGCAGCCTTTGTGCCTGGGTCCAAAGCCGAGCTTTGCTGAGTGCAGCAGAGAGGAAGGTGTGAGCGTGTCAGCTGGCGGAGTGGGAGTGGTGGGGTCACTTCCCCTGCAGGCTGTGTGTGGAGGGGCTGCTGGCCTCTGGCCCTGGCTGCCTGCTGTGTTGCACAGAAGAGGAAACCAGGCTGTGTCTGTTGACCTTTGCCTTGGTCTCCAGGGTGTGATGTCAGAGTGGGGCACGCTCACAGGATGTGTGTGTGGAGGGCACTGGGCCATGGTCAGGTGATTTGGGACTGTGTGGAACTAGGATCCCCCTTCCCCGCTCTTTCCTGGATCTACTGGGTTGTATCTTGGAAGCCCAGGAGTGCAGTGCTACTGATGATTCAGGAGAGGACACATTTGTTTTAAAGTTTCAGGGTGATAGCTCCCCGATGACCATGTGTGTCTAGAGTCTCCACCATTTCCATGGGAAGGGGACCCTTTTTCCCCCAGCTTGGGCACACTGCCACCCTCCCTGGGCCCTTGGGTACTACCCAGGAGAGCCACTGCCCACTGCTGGCCTCTTCACTGGAGCACCTGCTGGTTCAAGGCGACCTCTGATAAGCTGGCTTGGGACCAGAGGACGGGGCAGGATTGGAGGAAGGAAGCACAGAGGTCAACCACACGTGCTGAGGTGCTCAGAGTTGCCAAGGGGGGCTGCCCGGAAACTCGCGAAATGCAGTTCCAGGCCCAGTGCTAACTGGTGCCCTCAGAACCTTCCCGGGGAAGAAAATAAACATCTTAGAGTGCAGCAGGCTGTACTGGGCACATGGAAGCAGCAGAAAGGAGGACAGAAGTCATGTTTACTGAGAGTCTGTGGTGTCCTGGGCACTGGGCTTGTACTTACCTTGCATTTCATTAATTTCCCCAGTGAAGCAGGAAGTATTACTTCCATGATATGCATGTATGCAGAGTGGAGGCCTAGAGAGAAGAGTCGCCTTTCAGGACCTAGCCTGTGGTGCAGACAACGCGGGATAGAGCTCTACCCTGGCACAGGCATCCCTTCTGCCTGGCGCAGGGCAACTCCAGTAGATTGAAAGTCACCTCCACAAGAATTGGCAGAGCAGCAGATGGAACCACCAGCTGAGACCCTTGTGGCAAAGATTCTGTCTTGTTCCCGGCAGTCTAGTGTCATTAAAGAGGACAAAGTGGTCCGGCCATGGAGTGCCTGGCTGCGTTTACGCTCCATGGCTTGCTATTAGATATGACCTTGAGTAGGCGAGGTTCCCTGGGTAAGTCTTAGTCTCTTTGTGGAGCTGGAAATGGTACCGCTTTCCTCCTAGAATGTTGAAAACAGCAAAGGAACAGTCTGAATAAAGCACTTAGCAATGCCTGGAACTCAGCAGGCATCGGTGTCGGGCCGGGGCCATTGTTCTTGTCCTTCTTGGTGAATCCAGTTGAGCATAGCGAGAAGCGTTTGCAGAGTGAACCCTTCAGGCGGTTTCCCCCAGTTCTGGGGACTCTTAGGCTGGAGCTCTCATAGCTGATCCTTTCTCTGAGGTCCGAGGTTCAGTTTGTGAATCCTGGGAGCTCCCAGCTTACACACTCATTCCCCTCCAGGAAATGAGAAAAAGGAAAAGGAAAAAGGGCTTCGACCCCAAGGGAGCCAGGCGCGTCCGTCCTTCCAGCGGACACTCCTGGGGACAGTCATTGTTTTCCTGGCCCTGGGCAGCAGAGTTATTTTTTGCTCTGCTGCTTTCCCAGGCCGGGCTTGTTACTAGTAGTCATTCCATCACTGCTGTGTGCAAGTGTGTGCATGTATGTGCGTGTGCACGTGTGTGTGTGTGTGTGTGTGTTCCTGTGTACTAATGCCTCACCTCCCACTCCCCTTTCTGTTCAGGATGTCACAGTACAAGTCTCACAGCAAATGGAACGAAATCAGTCCCCTCTCTCCTCCTCCTGTCCAAACAGCTAGTGTTTCACTGTGCCCAGCCCTGTGCTGAGCTCCCCATGTTTAATGCAGTGTTCCATTATAAACCACACTTTGCATCTAGGGAAACTGTGGCTCAGAGAAACTCAGACACTTGCTCAAGGCCATCGGAGCCATCATCTGGTCCCTTCTCAGGCTCACGTTTTGGCCCCTACTACCCCATCCCCCTATTTGATTGGTCAGTGTGAGTCTTACATCCCTGCCGAGCTGTACGAGCCTGGGGGTCCTTGCCTCGTTTTCTCTTCACCTTGCATAAAACCAGGCTCCAGAGAAGCACTCACTCGAGTATTTGCTGCTTGCTTTGTTTCTTCACTCAGCTTGGGGGACACTAAGTGGATCAAGTGCCCTTGGGCACATGAGGATGCTGAGGTCTGCCTTCAGGGAGCCTCCACTCTAATAGGGAATACAGGGTTAACTCGCCCGAGCCTCACAACAGCCCCAAAGTGAGGGACCTGCCGTCAACCCTCCTTGTACAGAATCACAGGTAGAGATGCCAGCAATATGGAGGCTTCCTATGGAACGTCTTGCCTACCCCTCAGCCTCAAGCTTAATAAACAGCTAAGGCCCATGATTTCTGCACACAGAGGCAGCCACGGGTGTGACAGTACCCACTGTGTGCTCTCCAGTGATGTTCCACACAGTGTGGCAGCCTGCAGAGTGTCAGCTCCTCTGCAGATCAGCCCTTGTAAAGGCTGTTTTCCTCCCCAGAAATGGGTTTAGCTGACCTCATCTGTGGTGGCCCTCCTGTGTTTGGAGGTGTGGTTCTGGGCAGAGCCTTCTCTCAGCATCACTCCACCACCCTGGGACCACTTCTGCTGCCCTGGCTGGGACTGCCCCAGGAGACAAGGCCAGTGAGAGCGTGGAGTGGGGGAGGGGAGTGAGGACCTGATCACTAACCCTGCAGCCAGCTGTGTGTGCGTGCTAGAGTGCAGGTTGCCCCAGTGCCAGCTTCTAAGTACAGGCTGTTCCCCAAATCTGCAGCACTACCTCCCTCTTTATCCCTGAAAACAAATCACCCAGAGGACGAGCTGTGATTTTAATAGGACCTCATCCTGAGGGTGCTCAGTGTTCTCACACTGAGCTCAAAAACTTTAGCCAACTGGCTACGAGCTGTTGATTTTGCTGGCCACGTTTTGGGTTTCCAAAGATCCTTGCTCCCAGTCTGATACGTTTGTACCCTACCGCCGGGCCCCTGGGGTTCACCTGTGGGGTCAGAGCAGTGTCCAGGGGAGCCCCCTCTTTGTTGCTGCAAACTCCATGCAGTGTCTTTCCTTATCAGTCATTATTTCCGCGTACCCCGCAGACCGGCAGGCCGGGGAGATGCAGAAGACAGATGGACACAGCAAGGGTCAGCGCTGGGTCGTTCTGAGCCAACAGAGAACAAAGACAGATGGGTCATCAGCTAATTAGAAAATGCGGATAAGAGCAGCCAAGGGGCGGCACAGGGGGCCGGGGGGCCATTGGAACTGCTGAGGGCTCTCGCTTGGTGTAGCCAGGTGATGTCAAGAGGCAGCCGAGGGCCTCCACAGGGAGGAGACAGGACCTTGACCCGCTATTAGGTGTGGCCAGCTGCACTGGAAGCGGAAGTCTTGGGGTCCTTCGCTCCCTGGGGTGGTCTGAATTCAGAGACCAACCTGGCTAAATTTGGACTTATTGCCACCCTCTCTCCCTAGCCCCCATGATAAAGACTGGGTACATGGGGCCTTGCGCATGGAAGGGTAGAGCTTACTGGCACTTTTGATGGGCTGGTATTGATTTCTTGGGGGAAGAATTTGGCATGATGAACTTCAGAAGGGAGCCAGGGCAATGATCTTGTCCCCATATGTAAACTCCCTTTCACTGGCTGCTGGATTGTGTTCATTCTAATTTCTGGGGCCATAGCCTTTAGTCATTAAGCCAAAGTATTAAGTATCTCTTCATCCACAGACTCCGGAGATTTGGGGGAGATCCTGGGACCTCAAGGATCCGAGTAAGCAGGGACAGCCCCTCAGGGGAACAAGGTGCCCCTTCCCTGGCATGGATGCAGCCCCAAGGTGGGATGCGGAGTTTGGGGACGGGAGTGTGGGCGGGGCCTGGGCAGCTGGCCCCAGCCCACAGTGGTATCAGTAGGCAAAGGAAATTGGGGTTTGGTTTCCATCTGGCCAGGGGCCGGCCTTAAGTGACGGTTCCAGGGAAAGCAAGTCCTTGGAGCCACAGAGCCGCAGAGATAGGTAGCGCCCTCCGTGGTTCCCGGGCCCTTGCTTCTCGTCTTCCTTCTGTCCGTAGAAGGAGCTGCTTGCTGGTTAAACACAAGCAGCTCGTAGGCCTTCTAGGAACGGGCAGGCCACATGTCTGCAGTTGTTTGTCCGTCACAGCTCTAGGTGGAACTGGTCTGGGCTTCGTCCTCAGTGCTCTGGTGCAGAGCTGTGAGTCGGGCTTGCGCCAAGGTCGTGTTCTTGGTGAAAGCAGCCTGGTTAATGGAGGACAGACGTGCTCCCTGGGAAGCTGACACGGCCAGGCCGCGTGCTCCAAGTGGCAGCCCAGGGTGGCCTCAGGATAGGCAGCTGTTTGGGCCGAGGTGCTGCCCTGAGTGGAGGGGCGGGTGGGGGGTGCGTTTGCCCTCACCCCCCAGGCCGGGGACGCGGCAGTCTGTCTTCCCCCTCTGGGCTGACTTGGGGGAGCCAGACACAGGTGCTGGTCTCTAGTGAGGCTTTATAGCTGCTTAGCGTCTGCCTGGAATGACGAGGGACAAGGCAATCGAATCCCTGCGTTTTTAAAATCCAGAAGGCAGGGAAACTCCACCCGGGAAACATAGCCCAAGTGACATGTTCGGAAGCAGGATGTTTAATCGGCAAACTTTTCTTGAGACCCAGCTGCCGGGTAATGTTATCTCGGTGGCTCCTGAGACCAGAGGGGAGTTTATCTGGGCTCCTGACGCAGGCTCGGTAAACAGAGCTGGCTTACTTGGGTGACCTCTGCCCCGTGCTCCCTCCCAACACCTGCTCTTTCTCTGCAGTTTATCTGTAAGTTTCCAGCACCACTAGGGCCAGCTCAGGGAGACTAGAGAATCTCTGGGGTCGGGTGGAGGACTAGGAATGGGCTAGGCTGGAATTCTGTGTATCATTGCACATCTGGAGTGATAATCCAGGCAGGTTTGGATGAGAACAGACAAGCTTCCTGCCAAGATGAGAGAATGGGGTCTGGAGACTGTCCTTGGATCTCTGGCTTATCTCCAGGGAGCACCCTGATTTCCTCAACCCTGGGTATGGACTGTCCTGGGGACAAGGCTGGCCCTGTAGCACAACCAGACCTTTGGGAGAATCCCGGAGGAGTGGGGTCTCATTCCCACCACACCCTGACTCATGCCATGCTGTACAGGGCGTAAGTAGGAAGTACGGTGAAAGGCTTAGCAGGAGAGACCCTTTGCAAAACTGGGAAGGGAGACCTGTTGGGGGAACCGTGGCTGTGTCCTGGCCAAGTGGCTGTGCCCTGCAGGGGTCATGTGGAGAGCTATCTGTCACCTCCGTCCTCTGGCAAGTTCTCTTGAGCATGTGCCATTGGTGTGGGTTCAGGCCAAGGGTTAAACAAAGATGATCCCCTGTGGACTTTGAACTATTTTAAAGAGTAAAGGACAAAGAACTTTTCCAAGAGGGGCATATTCTAGTCATGTGCAGGACAGTCCAGGGCTGGGAATCAGGAGATCTGGGTTCCTGCCCATCTCTGCCACTAGTGGGGGTGATCACACTACAGTAACAACCGTATGTGTGCCAGGCCTGGCAACCCTGGAGGTGGGGACTGCGGTATAGAGGAGACCAAGGCCTGAGAGGCAGGGCTGGGCTCTCAGGCAGTAAGAAGGGGCCTCTGTGACTGGCTCCAGAATTTGCTCCTCGTCTGGCCATGCCCTTCCTGGCCCCAGGCCAGTGTCCTGGGCCCTAGGCTCCTCCTTTGCCAAGGAAGAAGCCTCTTACCTTGTGTGAGGCTTGGGTTCAGTCTCCAGCAGCCCCCTGCCCCCATACTCCCTTAATCCTCCCAGCTACCAGGAGCTGTGATTAATTCTCTGTGGGAGGTGAAGGGAAGCCCCTAATTACTCCAGCGGATGTATCATGAATGTTAAGCCCCAGTTAAGCCCGGCCTCTGGGCTGCGCTCCTGCTGGAGAAATCAGGAACACGCTCTCTTGGACAGGCTAGGCCACTTGGGGCACTCCTTGCTTTCAGGAGGCAGCACCTGGCAAGTACCCAGGAAGGGTCATGCAGAGAGGTCTCTGTCACTCCTGTCCTCTGGCCCGTCCTCCAGAGCATGTACCATTGGTGTGAGTTGAGGTAGAAGGTTAAACGGAGATGATTCCCTCTCTGGGGGAAGTGGGGAAGGGAAAGTTGGAGCTGGAAGCCAGAAGGGAGATGGGGTGGGTTCCTACCCTCTGAGAGGGTCCTCTGTGCCGGTCTGGTTCTGTAGCATTCCTGACCAAGGGCAGCTGTTTGGATCCCAGGTTCTGTCTCTTCCTGGTCTGGGGCTCTCCGAGTTGCCTTTACTACACTGTATTTCTCCAGGCCACTCCCTGATCAAGGGCTGTCTAGACTTCTCAGGCCACCTGGAGCTTTGTTTTAAATTTAAAAGATGTTTGTTGAGCCCTGGTCAAGTGGTTGGATTTAAATATCCAGTCTTACATTTCATATAGGGAGATAGTGCCATGGCTATCTAAAATCTAATTCCCACCGTGATCACACTGAAAAGCCTTTAACGATCACGAAGTCACAAGGGCCCTGAGCAAGCGGACTCCTGAGTGGACTAATGCTGCTGGGATGGGAGTGGGCGTTTAATGAAGGGTTGAGCTTGGCCCACTTCCTCTCTCTGTCTCTTACACCCACTCACCCTCAAACTTATGCCAGGGGATGACCCTTGCCAGATGCTGGCACCATATTCTTAGAATTCCCACACTTCCAGGACCGCATAAACTTCTACTGTTCATAATTTACCTAGCAGACAACAGACCAAGATTCTTAGTGAAGTCAGGAACAGGCACACACTCAGCTAGACTCGGTTCAAACCTTTTGCCCTATTTCTATTACCTGAGTGAGCTCAGGAAAGTTCCTTTGCCTCTCTGAGCCTGACCTTCTTCCTGTACCACAGGGTGTCACAGTGGTAGCTCCTTAATTGGGCTGAAGATTAAATGATCTAATGCACACAAGTATTTACACTGTGCTGGCACTGGGTAACACTTAGCTGCATAAACATTAGCTAATATTTAGCTATCAAAACGGCTTTACAATTCAGTGTATGAAATTTCCATATGCTATAAAGCAAAACATATCCCTGTCTATTTATTATAGTAAGACAGTAGTCAATTTTGAGCTTGTGAGGGTAGGGGTGGCCTTTCACTAAATGTTCTCCCTTATCAGAATTTCGTAACATAAATGCCCCATCTCTGGATGGCAGAATCCATCCTAGTTGCGTTTCAGAGCAAACGACCCCCAGGGCTTGAGGCTGACTCTGCCTGAGCTTGGGAGGGGAGGAGGGATGGGAGTCAGGTCCGGGGCAGCCAGCGTGAAGCTCAGCGCTCCTGTGCAGGCCCTGCTCCAGGCCTCTGGAAGCTCAGCCAGTCTCGTGCTGGGGTCTAATGTTACTGCTCTTCAGCCATGCGCTTCCTTCTTTCTGTGGCCCGGACCTGGCTTCTCTGGGTATTGTTCTCCTCAGTGGTAGAGTCACCCAGATCTCTGCGATCAGAATCGCTAGGCAGAAGCCCAAGGATCTGCATTTTCACACTGTCCAAGTAATTCTGATGGGCATCCAGGCATGGGAGCCAGTATTGGGGACCTACAGCCTGCCTCTCTCCTGAGCCTCACCTGTGGCCCATCTGTGCTGTCCCTTGACAAGTGCTGGACCCTGGGCTCTAGGGTCATACAGTGGAATAGCTCTGGCCTCTCCCAGGAGGGACACACACAGTGGCCGCGGCAGGTCAGATTGTGAGGGTGGGGTGCTTTCTGTCCTTCCCAGTGAGCTGCTGGGCCAGGCAGCCCTCCCAAGTGGCCTGAAGCAGTAGCTCTGCAGTGGCTGCAGCAGCCTGGGGAACTGAAATGACAGTCTGGCCCCAAAACACCTTCACTGCAAGGGACCTAAGAAGAGAAGCTTTCATATCTGCAGGTCTGCTTCCCATCCCAGAGGTCTAGTTTGCTTATTCAACATAGCAAAGTGCTTCTGACCATCTGCTGTGTACCAGGCACTGAGAGCAGAACTAGAGACACAAAGACAAATCACATATCTCTGATCAGAGTGAGTCCTTTTTTTTTTTTTTTTTTTTTTTGGTACTGGGAATCAAACTCAGGACCTTGCATTTGCCAGGCAGGCGCTTGTGCCGCTGAGCACTACGCCTAGCCCCGGAGTGAGTTCTGAGGGTGCCCTGTGGCAGAGTAACCTGGGCTTACTAAAAATGTAGATGCCAGAACCCCCCCCCCCCCAGACCTGCCTTTGCAGAACATCACAGCAGGGCCTGGGCACCTATAACTGGGGAAGACCCCTGTGGCATCACATTCACTATAAAGTTTGAGAACCCGTAAAAATTAACTACTAAAAAAAAAAACAAAAACAAAACTATAATGATTCCAGCTTTACGTTCTTTGTGTCAAATATATCATGAAAAGATGGAAATTCACATCACTTGCTTTAATCCCACCATGCTAGGGTAATCACCCTCAGCGTTTTATCAAATGCTTCTGTGTGTGTGTGGGGGGGGGAGGGTGTATGTTTAGACATATGCTGTAGAATCCATGGTCCCCGACTCTGCTCTGGGCCTGGGAATAGATGAGATGGGGAGAAGAACGCCGCTGCGGCCGAGCCCCCACAGTCCTGTGGGGTGACGCCCGGCACAGCCTGCCGCTCCCCTTGGTCACCTGCTCTTACCTTTCCCCGCAGGTCTACATTATCAACGTGACCTGGTCTGACTCCACCTCCCAGACCATCTACCGGAGGTACAGCAAGTTCTTTGATCTGCAGGTGAGTTGGCTGCATCTCAGGTGGTGGCCTGAGTCTCTCTGGGGTGCTGGCCCCTCTCATAGGCGCCCTCAGTGCCGTAATCTAGGCTGGTGCAGAGGGACGGACAAGGGCAGCTTGATGGTGGAGCTGGGCTTGTCTCTGTCTTGGATGCTACATGCAGACACTCGGAGCTTTGTTGGCTTCCCTGGCTGGTTTCAACAGTCATGCTTTGTCACTCTCCTTCGCCTGGGGGGTGGAGAGACGGAGGATGGTTGTGGGTACTCTGTGCCTGAGCAGACATGTCTGTAAACATCCAAGATGAGACACAAGCCGCCACATCATTGTAGGCAAAGAAAAGCAAACACACGGAGAAGACTGAAACAGAAAATAAGCAATTTCTTGAATTGCAGACACAAGCTGGGCATACCACTGTGTCTGTCTAACCAAATAAGGCACTTGCCACCCAGTTCGAACATGTGGATGGTGGACTTGTGTCTCCGTTTCATGTAAGTGTGTTCCTACAGAGGAGTGGCAGTATAGATCCCACCGTTACCATTGCAAACACCCCCTTAATACCAGCTAATTTACTTAGGCTTCTTTTGATGACATTTGACAGTTTTACACTCATGCTGGCTCAGGCAAAAGTACAACAGGGAACCTTATGCAATCAACCAGATTGGGAGAGGGGAGGCAGGGGACTTCATGCACAACTGAACTGAGGATCAGCTCTTCCCCTGGCTTGTTTCTGCTCCCCTCTGGCATTGTCCTCTGCTTCTGTTACCTAACACTCTACAAATTTGGCTGTCACAGGTTTTGAATTTCCTATCTGTGGCTCCCAACAGCTAAGACACCAACTCTCCCAGTTCCAAATTGATAAATCTCAGGGAAGACTTTGATTGGCCTGGCTTTGACCAGGTGACTTCTCTGGGCCAATCAGAATTGTCAGGGGTAGAAGCTCATGTAGCAAAGATATAGCCACTAGGGGGTCCATCCCTATGTGTCAGAGGCAAGTGCTGTACCAGAGAAGGGAGAATCACTGAGAGTTAGGCAGCAACCATACTGCCAAGAAAGGAAAGCTGAGATATTCTAGATTCTTCCTCAGGGTGTTAGCTTAAAACACCTATGAGAGTACAAATACTATGCAAGTAACCTGTTATTCTGCATTGTTTAGGAAACAATAACAAGGAAAAAAGTCCATGCATGTTCAGTACAGACAAAATATGTTTTCAGATATTTTTAATCCACTGTTGGTTGAATCCAAAACCAGACAGAATCTGGCTTAGGCCCACAAAGAAGGGACAACCACTCCTAGTCCTTGCAACTAGGGCCTGCCCCTTTGCCTCGCAAGCCTTTGGTGCTGGGTTATCTTGGGGAGGCAGGTTTGCATGTTTGCCCTGATACCTGATTCTGTCTCCTTGTCCTTGTTGTTATGAGACAAGCCAAAGGCGAGCTGGCTTCCTGTATTACAAGTCCTCTCTTCATCCAGCTATATGGGGTTGAGTATCCCAGTGAAGATGGGATTGAAAGCCACTCCTTTCCTTCCTGCCTTCTTCCTCTTCCCTTCTCAATTCCTGTCCAGTCTCCACGAGCCCTTCCAGCGTAAACTGGTTGGATCTGCCGATACCCCATCAATGGGTACAGTGTGCTGGACAGGAAATGGTAACTCAGTTGGGGAAAGGGAACCCTGAAAGAGCTCATTGATGAGCAGGCAGGGGTCTGAAAGCCAGTGCAAACTTCCAGATCAGAACTTTTCTTCCCGCTCTTCCGTTCTGGCCCCCACCCCCTACCAAGTTACAGAATCTCACAGGAAAGGAATGCTGTCTCCCTTGCTGTGGGAGGGCCCACTTTCCCCACATCGAGAGGGGATGCAAGTGTGGAGCAGTCCTGTCTCTCATGGTCGTGAACATGGCTGGATTTATCCACAGGAGCCCTCGTACCCAATACAGTCAGCCCTCCACGTCTGCGGATTCAACCAGCTGCAGACTGGAAATACTGAAAAAACTATTTAATCTGTCCTAGACATAGTCAGACTTTCTACTTGACACTATTCCTAAGCAGTACAGTATGGTAGCCATTAACATAGCATTTACATTGTATTGGGCCTCGATTATAAATGACCTAGAGAAGAGCTAAATTCTGTGGGAGAATATGCATAGATTATGTGCAGATTCCCTGCCATTTATATAAGGGACATGAGTCTGTGAGGATTTGGATATTTGTGTGCATCCTGAAATCCAGTCCCCAAGGCTACTGAGGATGGCTGTGGCTCAGCTGGAGAGGGGCTGGGACAGTCCCTTGGAAGTTAGCTGCTGAGGCCTTCAATACGGCATCTTTGTGAGCCCGTCTGCACCCCGTGATAACTGCTAGCGGCATTTGTTCTCATGTTTTATTATTTATCAGGGTTGCTAGTTTTAATATGATGGCTTCTATAGGAAATGAACGAATGGAATTGCTGACTCTCTCTGGTGTGGGAGCACTTCCTGAGAGGCTGTGTAAGAGTGGCTTAGAGTCAGGAGCAGCAGTGCAGGCCTGTGAGCCCAGTACTCAGGAGGCTGAGGCCCACAATGAAAAGGCACCTAACAGAGCCAGTTTAGACCATGAATCATGCACGGGCTGCTCAGACACCATGTGGGAATCTACACGAGGTCTTCGTAGAGCAGCAAGGAGTCCAGACGCCCCTTGGACGGCCCCAGCACCCTCCTCAGTGCTCACAAGTCGATTGCTCTGTCCCCAGCGTGGGTGTCTCTGTATATTTCCTCTTATTTCTCCCTTTTCAGATGGTGTCTTTTGCCCTGGCTGGAATGTAGTTCTCCAGGAGGGGCTTTGGGGCCCACCATGCAGTCCTGACCCTCCTCTGGCGGCCAGCCAAGGGCCATGTGGTGCATGTATATCCATTTCTTTCTCTGGGAGGCCAACAGGGAAATGTATTGCCCCTGCCCTTCATGCCAGCAGCCAGCAAGCACCTCAGGGGTCTTCTGCTACAGATCTGAACAGGACTCCCTGTCTTAGGTACTTTTCTCTCATTGCTGAGACAAAATACCTGATGCCCAAAGTTGAGGATATTTAGCTCACAGTTTGTAGAGGTTTTAGTCTGCATTGGCTGGCTCCAAGGCAGGGTGGCACAAGGCAGAGGGGTAACCATTCAGCCTTTTCCCATCCTTTTTACTGTATGCAGGTTACCCGCTCCAGGGCTGGTGTAGCTCTCACACCCCCAGTCCTAGCACTAGACAATGAACCAATCACAAACTCTAGATTCAGCTGCCTCTGAAGAGCTCATCCCCCATGGCCATATGAAGCTTTGGGGAGATATCCAGATCCAAACCATAACACCCCCAGGCCCAGCTTTTCCATTTTGCTGTATTGCTGCATCTGCTTCAGCATAATGCCCACCCCACCCAACTCCGTGCACACTGAGATGTGAAACAGGGTGTCACTTGGGGTTTGCACCCTCGAGGCTCAGCTGGGACCTGACTGCTCTGTATGTGGAGCTCCCAGGAGAAACCTGGGCACAGATTGTCTCCGGTGCATGAAGCGGCAAAAGTTGGAGGGCTTGTGCTTGAAGGAGAAAGGAGGGCCAACGGCCACTGAGAGGTAACCCAGGGCATCAGTGAACCCTCAAACGGGCACTCTGGTGGCACACTGGGGAGCTCTTCACAGGATGTGGGGCAAGTTGCAGACAGAGCAGGCAGAGAGACTGTAGACAGTGGCTCGCTGCTGCTTCTGCACCCTTGTGGAGCTATGGATTCTGTGCAGAGCAGAGTGGGCCATGTCACTGCTCCCCCTCCCACGTCATGACCCACGTCCTCGCTCACTAACTGCTGCTGTGGTGCTATGGATTGGGGTTGCTAGCTAAACATGAGGTGGCCAGTTCAATTTCTGTAAACTACAGACCCTTTCTGGAAATATAAGTATGTTTCAGATATTGCATGGGAAGTACTTACACTGAAGAAAAGTCATTGTACTTTATGTGAAGTTCATATTCTAGTGTGTGTTTTCATTTGCCAAATCTGTCACCCTACCCAAGCAGCAAATGTCAGTGGCAGGAGGGAATCTATAAAGATGACCATCGCAGCTGTCTGCAGCAAGAGTAGATTGGCCTTTGCACTTGGCTGGCAGAAGTACACAGGCTGAGGGACACAAAGTTGAGAAGGATGAGTCCCTTCCGGGGCTCCTATCTGCAGGCTCTGGGCTGGAGAGGAAAGGAAGTGCATTCTTCTTGGGAGGGGGACAAAGAAGTCTGGGTTGATGGCAGCAGGCTGGAGGGACATAGCCACATACCCTCAGCCCAGTTTGCAGGGATTTGCTTGTGTTTGAGGAATCATAATTATTCGGGTTGTGTGTCTCCAGTTTGTTAGATTTATTTGTCATTCCCTCCCTTCTCCTGACCCTTCTTTCCATCCACCCAAAAGTAAATTCCCGCATCTCTGTCCCAAACAGTTGGTCAGACCCTGGGGATACAGTAATGAGCAGACTCAGCCGTGGTTCCTGCTTCCATGGGAGTTACAGATTCTACTTTTTATGAAGCCCAATGATTAATATGTTATACTCTTCTAGAGGCACCATGAAAACTGCCAGGAACTTATGAGGAAACCTTATACACTGGGGTAGGGGCAGATTTCCTTGAAGAAGTAACAGAACAATGAGTTAGTCCATCTAATTTTACTCTTGAGATCAGCGATTGTATGAATGTACACAAGCCCTCTGGGGAGCCCCTATGGAGGCTTTATTTTTGTGTTGTCTGATGGCTTAGCCACTAGCCACATGTGGCTATTTAAATATAATTTTAAAATTTAAAACTTAAATTTCAAAAATTAAGCATGTATTTCCTCGGTCACACTTGGCATGTCACAGCAGTTGTGGACTGAGCAGACATAGGCCACTCCTGTCGTCACTGATAGTTGTGTTAGACTGTGCTGCCTTGGACCGTCTCCCACACGAGCTTGACCTGGCTTCACACCACCCCAGAGGTCTCTGCGACCTTCCTAACCCTTCTCCAAGCTGCCCCCTAAAAGTTCTGGGGCGCCAGCGTGAAGAAGGAGACTATACTCCTGCATAATCTGGCTCCACTGACAGAGCATTCAAACTGAGCAGCTATTCCAAACACCTCTCCTGGAAACCAGGCCCGTTCAAAAGTATTTCACATGTCAAGCTGAGAACACGGAAGAAGTGGGGCTCTTTGTTTCTTCTGAAAATACCTCATCGCTCAGCCCTCTGTGACCAGGAAGGGGACTGCCCAGAGGAAGCCAGCCAGGACAGGGTCTGATGTACCTGTTTGGCTGGAGGGGGCCGGCTTGCCTGGCGGCGCAGTTAAGGTGGGAAGGGCTGCAGATGTCTTTGCAGTCACCGTTTCCTCAGCAGCTGCCCACATTTCCCCACTTTGAGTTTGCTTGCTTAGGTTCTCTGCTTCAAGGCCCCCCGCTCCCAGGCTCACCAAGAAAGGACCGGAAGGCTCTCCGAAGCCTGGCCCCGTGGGGGTTATTTCACAACCTGACCTGTGAAGCAGTAATTTCTCTGCAAACATGGGCTCCACAGTGCCCTTCAGTCTGAATGCTGGTCAGCGAGTACACTGGGGCGGTATTTGATCAGAGCCCGGAGAGGCCCTTCAGCTCCACCGCACCACTTGGAGGACAGCTGAGAGAGCTGTTCAGGTTTGCTCGTTTGCTCCGAAGGACTTAACCTGTTTGTGAGAGCTTTTCTCTCTCCTCCTTACCCATCTCTTCAGACTCCCTACCTGCGGAGCCAGCCCAGGTCACACCGACTTTCCAGCTCCCCGGTAGCCTGGCTAACGATGGCTGAGCAAAGTTGTAGCCCCCAAATCCCTAATTGCCAGCCTTAGAATGGCTGTGTGTGTGGGTGTGGATGTGGGCGTGTTAAAATGGAACTTAGGGAGACTTATGGGGTCACTGCATTTTTAGAACTAGAAGAGTTCTTGTTCTAAGTCCTTCACTTGACAGGTAAAGAACTCTGTTGATTTTTCTGTTCATGAAACTTTCATGAGCTTTACTTTAACATCCAGAGCGGGCCTCACCTGAGGTCACACTGGGTGGTCCTTGTGGTGATGATCAATGCGAGAATTAGAAAAGGCGAAACCCTCTGCTACAGGCCCTCTGCCTTCTAATGGTCCAGGGAAGTTTTTTGAGATATTTGATTGTAGATGAGAAGCAAGGGGTCAAAGCCGGGGGAGGCAGCTTGCCAAGTTCTAGGGACGGTTTTGTGCCAGAGATTTCATGGCGTTTGGACACCTTCCACGCTGGTATCCGCTGCCAGCTCCGGCGGTGCAGGGAGCAGCAGAACTTTGTGCTTGCTCACACACCCTCAACAGAGAACTGCGGCCTCGACCGAGGTCAGTCGCAGTCCTGGAAGGACTCAGAGCTTCCTGTGTTTGACACGATGAAGCTGGGTAACAGTATAAAAGGAGGGTTGCTAAGGAAACTGTGGGATTCTCCCGCCACTTAGTACAACACTCAGAACAAATGCGACTGAGCTTGATTTCAGGTATGGATTACCAAGAAATGTCAATCAATGAAGAAAGTTTCAAAGTAATATTTACAGTCTGATAAGAATTAAACAACTATAACAACTATATGTCTTTTGCAGGTACGTATATAATATATATATGTAAATATTTTTAAAAGATCTAGAAGGATGCACTCCAGATTAGTAACAAAATTATCTCTAAAGGGGGTTAAGGAACATTAATAGGTATAGAGGTTTAGTCAAAGGGGACCCTTAACCTTAATGTCTTTCTGTTTTAAGAAAGGAGAGTACACTTATTATGTAAAATACTAATATTTTAATAATTAGAGACACCTGTCAAAAGAGGAAGAGAAAGTGGGAAATCTAAAATAAAATATGTCTCACATGGTCATGACAGTAAAATAGGACAGGGGAGGCAAATTTAAAACAGATAGGGAGGATATATCTAGCAAGAGAAAGAAAAATGATTCAAATCACATTAACTCGTGTTTCTTGGGTGATCATTCTAGCCCATTCCTGTGGAATGCAGTTGGTTATATCTCATCACAACCAACCCCAGGGACCTATCAAATTGTCTTGTCAAATGGGAATCTCATATTTAAATATTGCTTGAAGTCTATGAACTTTGTATTGGAGCGGAAGCCCTTTGGCTGTGGTTCCTGTGTCATAACGAAACTAGAGTGAGTCATGTGGCGGAGCGAGGTGGTCAGGGCACACACACTAGACCAGGATGGTTGGGTCCAAGATTGGCTCCAGCCCTTACTGGCTATTAAAGCTTTGATGAGTCACTGAACCTCTCTGTGCCTCAGTTTTCCTCATTCTTGTAAATGGGGTCAATAAAAATACCTGCCTCCAGGGTAATAGAAAGAATGAACTGAGACAGACTGGGTGAGAGATCCCTTAAGATAGTGACTGATGTAGACGTCCCAGACAGGGGAGCTGAAACATTATGTAGCAACTTCTCTCCGAGAGGAAAAAGCCAGAGATTCCTCTTCATCTGGAGAGAGAAATTTCTTCCTCTCTCCCGTTAATATAGCTTTCACTTTCACCAAATAGTGCAGTCTACTTCCAAAGTTTAATTGCTGACCCATTTCCTCCTAGCAATGCTGTTCAGGAAGACAGCATTTTCTAAGAAGTAATTACTGGTTAACAGCTTTTCCTTGCTCTTGGAAAGAGGTGTCTTTGAGGTTCCTGATGGAACACAGGGCATCCATTTCCGTATGTTCAGTGCTTGGTCTGTGAGCTTCCTTTTGGGTACCTGTGTGCCTTTGATCCAGGAATGTACCTGCTGGCTCTAGGGAGTGCAGCTGCATCCTGTTCCTAAGGGACAGAAGGCCCTGTCAGAGCAGGCCCACAGATGTACACTGTGACAAAGCTGGTATTAACCATGTCCGCTGGGTAAAATAGTAAGTTTTCCATCCAGAGGCACTCAGAGGTCAAATAAGTGAAAGGAGCTAGACCAGCTGGTGGTTAAAACTACCAGGCTAATGAGTATCTGCACTCATTTTTGCCATGTCCTGGTTAGGCCCACCACAGACATCATTCATCAATTATGGCACTCTCGCATCCTGCACCCATGGCGGACATCATTAGTTGATTGGACAGACATGGACTCGGAATCTTTGTAAAAAACAAAACCAGCTATCTTAAGGGAGATACCAGATGTCAGCTGGTACGGCCCCTTGAGATGAAACGTACTGGCCACCAGCTGGTCTAGCTCCTGTCACTTATTTGACAGACGAGACAATTAGATCCTAAGAGGGAAAGGGACTTGTCCAAACTCAGAGGACCAGTAACAGTGGGCCTAGAATTCAGGTGCTCCACCTTCTTCTTTATGCACACCCAGGATTCCAGCCTTGATCCAAAAGTCTTTCTGTTTTTGGTGAGGAGAGCAGAAAGCTCCTGCAGCATCAGTGTTGCCCAGAGGGCTCCTGGTGGAGGGTGTGGACTGGACCCTCCTGGAGAGAAGGAGCTGGTGCCAGGAGTACAAGACTTTCCTGGCCTCAGAAAGGCCCACAGCAGTGTCCTGGGATCTGGACTGTTGCCTAGGCCCCCCCATGCCTGCCCCCCCCAGCTGAGTAGTAGACTAGCTCCAAGGGGGCAGTGTCTGAGTCGGGCACGCCACCCCGACTGCTGGGAGCCACACACCTTGTTCTCCAGGGGTCAGGTGTCACGCCAGAGGCCTTGGAATGTGGTCACCACCTCCCTGCACCTTTGCTCCTAGACCCAGAGGCCCAAGCTAGAAACTCAGCTGTCCCCCACTGGACCCTACCACCTCTCTTTGGAGAGCCAACCGGGGAGCTGGCTGGAAAGTGTGTAAGGGCTCCATATCCCCCTCTAGACTGGAGAACGAAGGGAAGGAAGCTCTTTGGTAGCGGCCAGGTGAGTGTTCTGTGTGTGTATGCGTGTGTGTACGCGTGTGTGTGTGCACTCTGATGCTTCAGCTGTGATCCGGTCATTCCCTTCCTGTCAGAGGGAATTTCATGCCAGTCTTGGCAGCTCTGGAGGGAGGAGTTCCCACTAAGTGCCTGACATCGTGATTGGTACTGGGGGCTCTGAGGGGAAGAGCCAGGCTGCCACCCCTGCCTGAGCAGGAGCCATCAGCTCATGGAAGGATCAGAGCAGGATGCACTGTGCAGCATGGGTGTTGCTCTGGCAAGGGCCCCAGTGGACACTGTGCCCGTGCCCCTGCATGCTATGGCATCCTGTCCAGCATGTGCAGGCAGCTCTGGATGTGGGGCCCAGAAGTTTTGGCATCCTGGATTTCCTACTTCCTGCTGCTGCTGACAATGGTGGGTTTTACTTTGACTCCTGTGGAATTAGGCACGGGGAACAGCCAGCACGAGCCCCTGGGCCCGCACTGTGGACTTTCCCAAGGGAAGACAGTTCATTCTGGGAGGTGATCTGTCACCAGCAGGATGACGGGGAAATGCCAGCTATGTCAATTGCCCTCAATAGCAAGCCACCATCCCAGGCTGGACCTAGACCCAGGAGATTTCAGGTCTGCAGTCCCAGGGTCTGAGGGATGTGTCTTCAGATGAGACCACTGTGGGAGCTGTTAGAGAGCTGAAGTTGCTCCCTTCAAATCCTCAGTTTAGCTGGAGCCAGGAAAGGAAACCCCAGGTCCCTCGGAGATCTCTGTCATCTTTGGAGAATCATCATCAGACTCTCTTAAAGGGGTGGCGGGATTCCTGGTGCCAAATTCCCAGCTTCTGATTGGGAGCTTGAGAAGGGTTATCAGACAGAATTACCCGGGTTTGGCCTCCATCCTTGTAACCGTGGGCCAAGAGTCCCCACCATCTCCTCTACAGAATGACTGTGCCTGCAGCACTGCCTCAAAAAGTAGTTTTAGGACTTGGAGGAGACAAAGCACAGGATGCCTGGGCCTGGGCCCTCGGAAGGAGGCCTTCCAGGTTCCCCTGCGGATGCTGTCTGCCCAGCCTGTCTAGGAGAAACCCTCCCAGCCACAAAGGGTCTTGGCCACCAGCTATGATAAATGAATGCTCTGCCCAGTAGACAGGCCTTGAGGCTGGCTGAGGTTGGTTCTATCTGCTATTTAGGGAGCTTTTATCTGGTATGCAGCAAACAATGTGGCCAGGTCAGCTTCCCTGGAATTCTGAACTCAGGGCTGGCTGGAGAGCCAGGGAGAAGGCTGGGCAGGGGCAGCAGGGCTCTTGATCCCTGAGGCTAAACAGGCCACATTAGATATGCCTTAAAGCAAACGTGACCCAACCGGACAGGAAGTACAAAGCTGGTGTCTGGGCTGGCACTGAGCTGCTTGCTGAGGGTGGCTCTTCTGGCAAGCCTGCCATTCTTCCCACCCCATCTCCCGGGGGCATCTCTGTCCCCAAGGAAGTAGGCTTGTTTAGTCCTGCGATTCTCAGGGCCTCACTTCCCAGCATGGAGAAGTTTGAGGAAGAATTCCCCCCTGTGGGGGCAGGGACCCAAGGTGTGTGTCCAGGCTGGGGCCAGGTGTCCATGCCTTCTCCTGTGTGCATCCCGCGGTGCAGCAGGGTGTGGCCCAGGGCAGAGACAGCCAAAGTGTTGAGGAAATTGTGTAGGAGGACTCGAAAATGTAGCTTCCTCGCCTTGTTCTATTTTTGGTGCTTACTGGGAGAGACCACTGCTGCCCCCATTCGGGCCTCCTTCTCTGTTCAGAAGAGAGTGACTGCTTCCTGCACCCTTGGGTCAGGCTGTGCTGGGACCCATGCACGGGCAGGGGCTGACAGCGCCCTCACCCCCAGCCTGGTCTCCCCCTTTTCCCATCCTCTAGCTGGATAGAGGCCCCTGGGTCTCATCTGTGCACCACAGGCTGGTCCTGCTCACCCCTGCTAGCTGTTCTTCACAGCCACACCTGCCTCGCTACTGTCCCTGCTAGAAATAGCTGTGGAGTGGGCCTGAGCCCAAGAGGGGGAGGGGCTGTCACAGAGTCAGCCTGAATACCTACAGCTGTCGGTGATCTGGGTCAGGTCCCTGCAGGAACAGGTCCATGCAGGCTTGGCGGTCCCTGGCCTGTCTTCTCTCGGCGAGTGGCAGCTTTCTGTCTCAGCCTCCACCTTATACACGAGGGCAGGAAGGGGGAAGCATCTGACCCCATTTTCTGAGCGCCTGCTGGGGCAAGTCACCATGCTGGGGTGGGGCTGAGGGGTGGAGAAGCTGGGACAGGAGAGGACCCGCAGGAGCTCGCAGCAGGCTGACCTGGGTGGCTTGGCTTGGAAGGCACACGTGGGGCTCCGCCTCTGTGCCTTCCTCTTCCTTTCCCTCCACTTTCTCCTCCTCCCTCCTCTTCTCCTATCTTTTCGTCCCTTCCCCACCTCCCTGTCCCTACACCGCCTTTCCCCCTCTCACGCCCACAGTTTCCCCACAGCCTCCCCAGCACTCTGGTCTGGCCCCTTCCAGCTCTTCTGGGCTTTGCACTCTGCTTGTTTTTGCTGTTGTTTAGTTATGAAAGTTTTCCTAATGTAACAGGCACCAGTGGACCTCGTGCCCAGAGTTAGTAAGTGGAATGTTGTGGCACACTGGCTTCAGGTCCTTTTTCAGGGTGCGGATGGAGAAGAAACCCGGAGAATGCTAGGTGCCCTTTCTCGTGCTGTGGGTGTAGCAGGCATAGAGGTGGAGGGAGGGCTGGGGTTCCCGCGCCTGAGAAGGGGCCTGGGACGGAGAGGGCCTCGGGAGCAAAGGTGTGGAAGTGCGGCTGCCGCCTGGGTGTGCGCAGGGGTCCAGAGCCTGCCTCTGTGGCCGGCCACGAGGATGGCCCTGGGAGGGGGCGGGCTTGCTCTGCAGTGCCCAGAACCCCAGCCCAACCTGCTCTCTGCGTCCCTCCTCCTCTGGCACCAGTCCTGGGTGGGCAGCTGCCCCTGCCCCCTGGTCAGCAGCAGGCAGGTGGCCACCTAGAGCAGTGACCTGCTGGGCTCCGGGGTGGGCTGGAGGACGTCATTCAGGCACCACGGCCTGACTGGGGAATTGCTCCTGGGGGCTTCCGGGTTTGCTTGCACCACACTGGAGGGCTTCTGCAGCAAGGCAGGGAAGGTGAGGCATGCCTGAAGCTGCGGGGCTGCCTTGCGAGGCTTCCTCTCTGCGGCAACGCTGCAGTTCTATTGTTGCTTCAGGATTTCTCTTTCTCAATCTGGCCCCCACCTCGTCCACCTCTTCCTTCATGGGAGGAGACACTAAGAAGCCTTCCTGAGGGAGACCTCGGTGGCCTGCAAGGAAGATATCAAACCAGTGATACAAAACCCTTGAAGCTATCAGACCAGTTCAGGGTACCTGGCTTCCAGGGTCAACTGTGAGGGGTGAGAGGGCTTCAAGCCCTGCTGGAACCACCCCAAACCTGGCCTGAACCGTCCAGTCCTCATGCTTGCTCTCTGACATGGGCTTCCCACCAGTCAGAGCGATCCTTTGAGAACATGAGTGGGCCGTACCCCTGCTTACAACCATTCCAAAGGACTTGGGGGTCATTTCGGGGTGAACTTTAAGCTTCCGTTCTGTCCCCAGGCTGTGTGAGCAGCCCTGGGCTGCCCTTCCAGATTCATCTCCCATCTCCTGCTCTCTGCTCTCTGGCTTACCGTTGCTTTGCTCTGTCCTTGGGACACCGAGCATGCTGCTGCCCCAGGGCCTTTGTCATTGCTACTCCCGTTCCCAGGGGTCTCACAGCAGGGAGACCTGGCACTCCTGGGTGCTCCAGCCCCAGCTCCCTGGCCCCTCTCAGCAGCCACCCCTTCCTCAGAGCTCCCCTGCCTGTTGTTTTGAAGACCCAACAGTCTGTCATCTTTTAACCATTTGTTTGCTTCTCTGCTGTTGCCCTCTGGCCTTCAGAACATGAGCTCTAGGGGAGCAGGACCCTGCTTGCCCCATAGCTCTGTGTCCCCGCGCTTAGAATGGTGCCTGCTGCACAGCAGGGGCCGGAGAAATCGTCCTGGAGTGAACTGAATGCCTGGTGAGCTGGCCCTGAGTGTAAAGAATGGAGAGAGAGGCTGTGCCCTCCTCCTCTCATCCAAGAGCAAATCCTGTCTTGCTCCTGCTCCTCTTCTGTGAGCCCATCTTTGCCCAGAGGCCGGACTGCTACTGGAACTCAGTAGTTGAGATTAGATGGAACCCCATGGCAAAGAATAGTCGGCGCTGTCAGATACCGAAAGCAGGAAACTGCTTAGTGCTCTTGTCAAAACACAGGGTTTTGGTGTGGCAGGTTCGTAGCAGGCTCATGTTTTGCATTTCTACTGGCTCTCAGCTGATGCCCACCTCGCTAGCCTCAGATCCTGTCTGGAGTAGCCACAGCACCGAGTATTGGAAAAAGAAGCTGGAGATCCGTCTTCTCCATTCCTTTCCTCTTTATTCAATTCAACTGTGATCTCTGGACACAACTGTCAGGTCCTTGCCATCTGTGGCTAGGTGGAAATGTGGCTGGGGGGATTTGGGCTTTGTAAAGAACTCTCTTCCAGCCTCCCAGAAGCTGCCTTGGGGTAGTGTGAGCTGCCTCAGAGAGGTGGCGAGCTGAAGAGGTCACATGCCAGGGGTGCTGACACTTGTACTTCCTAATAAGCCAACTTTGGGTGTCTGTGTGCTTTCTACAAACTCGTAGAACCAGGACCTCAAGTTGTGGTATAGTCGTCTGTGGAGACTTTCAAGGCCATCTGGCAGTTCCTCCGCCCATCTTTGCCCTCCTGGGGCACACTGGGCATTCTACAGACTGTGTCATTTGGTAGATCGGGCTGGCAGGAGTTGGGAGGCGTGACATCTTGCCTTGTGCCAAAGTTCAGTTGTGCAGGGAATGCAGGGCCTGGCTTGATCAGATCTGGGAATGACATTCTTAGGAAGATTCTACATTTTATGTCGTCTTCTCTCTTCCAGTTTGAATTGGCTGGGTTCCTTTGCCCGAGTTCCTCTGTGTTAGTCAGGATGAGTGAACTGTATAACAAATTCTCTGTGGATCAGTAAAAGAAGCATTTATTTTCTGCTCACGTTCCAGGCCAAACCAAGTCACTGGTGGGCTCTGCCCCAGGCAGGGTTCAGGAACTTCGTTTCTCCCATCTGGTGACCCCAGCCCACATGGACTTTGTTTGTCCAGCTGGCAAGTGGGAAAGAGTATGTGGAGGGTTCCAGGAAGCTCTTAGGGGTTGGTGGGAGAAGCCATCTCGCCCCTGCCAAGTTACCTTGGTCAGAACTTGGTCATATGAGTCTACCTGGCAACAAGGGAGTCTGGACAGTGTGGGCTGGATGTGCCCAGCTGTGTGTCAGCTACAGCGATGGACATTGGGCTCCCAAAGACACACGATTGCTTCTCAGTCATTTCAGGCTTTTGCTTGGAGACAGGCGCATGAACAAATCATCACAGTATGGATTGGAAATCTTAGTTCTAGCAGTGCAACGAATCTGCAGAGGCCGCCTAAGAGAGGGCCCACAGGACAGCACATTATGCGGGGGAGGATGGGTGGCTGGGTGGGGTGGGGACCGGTGAGGAGGCAGGATATAGGACTGGGCAAGTCAGTCAAGACAGAGGGCGTGAACAAGTGGGCTTGTATCCTGTGGGCAGCAGAGGATCAACAACAGGGGTGCTGCAGGGGTGAGGCCATCCAAGGCGCACACGTTACAGTGACGTGAAGTGCCTGTGTATACATGTAGCTTCCTTACTGGAGCCTGAGTCTTGGTCTCTTATGCTGTGAAGTTTCTAAGGGAGGATGGGAAGCAGTGGGAAAGTGATTCTCTAGTCACCTGGGGCTTGCAGTGCTCCTGGGCAGAGCTGAGGGGGCCTGCTGCGCTTTGGCCAGGTCTGCCTAGCAGCACAAGCCATGGTGGCAGCTTCCAGCATCTTTGAGGAAGCTTTTGCACCCTTTCCTGGGTTCTGGGTTCTGTCGTTACCTGAGGAGGCCAGGGCTGTGCTGACCCACAGCGCTAGTCCAAGGAGAAGCAAGTTCCTGAAGTCAATGCTCCGTATGACAGGGCAGGGCCTGCCCACTCCACCCCTGCCGTCTTGGGGTCCTTTTTCATTTTTCCTTTTGCACCAACTTTTAGGGGGAGGGCACTTTAAAGGCTGAAAGTACCTTATTGATGTAACATAGAGAAGAAATAGGGACTGGAGATACTTGGATGGAGGGAGAGGGAAAGCTAGGGTGTTAGGTTGTTGCTTCTCATTTGGCTTCTGTTTCCAAGAGGCCCAGCAGGAGGGCACGGTGGGCACCAGCCCTAGAATCTCATTGCCTTGAACAGCAGCCTGGGCCTGGGACCACCAAGGGTGGCCTTGTCGCTATAAAGCTTGCTGGCTTGCCTTTGTCCTAGGTTTTGGGCCGAATGTGACCCCAGGCCATTTTGGGGACCACAGTTCCACACCACTGGAGGAAGAGAAGAATGAGGGAACCCCACGGCTGGCGTGTGGCTGGGCTGGAAAGGAGGTTCACGCTTGTGCTTCTGCTTCCCTCTCCACTTTTTCCAGGGCTGCTCCTTGTTTAGAAGGTCCGTGGAGGTCCGTGTGGGAGGGGCTCTGGGGGTGGCTTAGGACTCTTGGGAGGGGTCTCTGGAAAGGTGGAAGGGTAGCTAGAGACCCTGGGAGAGAACGCAGCGGCCACACCAGATCTTGCCAGGAAACGCCCCCCGCCCAGGCAGACCTTTTCTGGGGGAGTGTCTCCGCCCACACCCTGGCCTGGCGCCAGGACTTCTCCGGCCATCTGTCCCACACACAGATGTCTCTTCCACCACTCTCCAGCCTGTATCCTGGCCAGATGTGTCTTTCTACAGTTCCACTTTCAGTGTTGCTCCTCTGCTTAGCACTCTCCAGGGGCTCCCGACTGCCTGGAGCAGGAAGTCCAAGTTCTTCCTCCCAGTCTCAAATGATCCTGCAGCTTTGCCTCCCTCTGCCCAGCCGCCCCCCGCCCTGCCTGAGCTTCTGCTCCTCCTGTGCTGAAGACAGCAGGCAGCCGGGCTGGCACACAGTGTTGGCAGCAGGTAGGGGTGGAGCTCCAGTTGTGTGGTAGGAAACCACTTCTTGGGTGTACGTGTCCTAGGGAGCTTCCAGCTGAGTCCAAAACCTCTGATCCATTCTCTTGGTTACTAGTTCTCCAGCTGGGCCACTGCCTAGCATCAGTGAATGTCTGTCCTTTTGGCGAGCTGGAGCTGAAGTTTGAGCCTTCAGAACCCAAGGACCTTAGGAAGCGAAGAGCCATGAAGTTAGAGGTTAAGGATCTCAAAGGCCTTCCAGCCACTGGCAGTGAGGGATGGGCGGGTCTGGCTGACAGTCCTCAGCTGTTTCCTGGAAGCAGTAAGAGCTGGAAGACAGTACTGGAGATGAAATGATACCATGGAGTCTTCATAGAAAACTGGTAGCCAGGTATGGTGCTGCACCCCTGTAATCCTTGCACTCAGGAGGCTGAGGCAGGAGGATTGTTGCAAGTTCAAGACCAGACTGGGCTACAAAGTGAGCTCAAGGACAGCCTAAACTGCACAGCGAGACCCTGTCTCAAAAAAAAAAAAAGAAAACCGGGGTCTTCATTTTTCAAGCAACTGACAGTGCAGCACACCTGCTCGCTCGAGCTAGTTTAATCCACGTCACCATGTAGTACACTTTGTTACACATATCTACCTTTTTTTTGTTTTTTTGTTTGTTTTTTGAGACAGGGTCTTACTATGTAGCTCAGGCTGACCTTGAACTCACTGCGTAGCTCACGTTGGCCTCAAACTCGCTGCAATCCTGCTGCCTCAGCCTCTCGACAGCACCAAGCACTTTACACTTGGGGACCCTCTCACGCACCATGCCAGTCAGGTTGTGTCTCTGTTCCTGCCTTGCAGATGAGGAAGCTGCCTTGTCCAGATCTGTCTGGCTCTGTGCCATTTCCTCTTCTTCACATTTACTAAAATGGTATCCAGGCACCACTGTGAGTTCAAATAGAGACTTTTGGTAGGGCACTGGCAAAAATGTTACCTTACAGTGGTCATGTGTAGTTTAAATGTGTGTTAGTGTTAAGGACTGAAGTCCTGTGTGTCCCCCCCAAAGTTTATATGTTCAAGTCTTCTACCCCAGCACCTCAGGACAAGGCCTCATTTGGAAAAAGTTCTTGCAGACGAAATCAGTTGAGATGAGATCATTGTGGAGTGGGGCAGGTGCCTACTACAATGTGAGTGGTGGCCCTGTTAAAAGGGGCTGTTTGGACGGAGGCACACATATGCACAGAACACCACGGGAAGCAGAGGAAGGGGTCAGGGATGTGTCCACAAGCCAGAGAGTGCCAGACAGTGCCTGACTGTCAGACAACAGCAGGGAGGCATAGACACCAACAGGGAGGCTGGGCAGTCTCTCACACACCAAGAGGATACTTTTTCAGGGCCTTGCTCTCTGATTTCCAGACTCCAGATGCATGTGATTTAAACCACCTAGTTTGCAGTACTTTGTTGTCTTGTCCCTGGCAAACTAATAGAGTCCGAACACACATGCCCTGATTGATGCACCTCCGATTTGAAGGCAGAGAAAGTGGGTCACAAGCCAAGGAGTGCAGGTGGCCTCCAGAAACTAACAAAGCCACAGGAAGGAAGCTCCACCTAGCGGCACAAGGGGGAGGCAGCTCTGCTTTTCAGACACAGGGCTGTAGATGGGAGTTCAGTGAGCCTTGCTAGCCCAGCAACCCTCTGCGGTGCTCACCTGCCAGTCCCCACCCCAAACCCCAATAGCACGCAGTACCTTCTGAGAGCTGACTGCTGGAAGTGGCCTTTCTCCGTCTCTTCCCCTTTCCAAGGCTGCCCCAGGGTGCCCTCACCTTCCCCCAGCCCATGGAGCAGCGCATGAGATATCTCTCTTACCAGTGCTAGTGTCAGCTGGGTGGTCATCCCCAAAGCACTGAAAGAAATGACCAATGACCAGGATCCAGCTCCTTTCCCTGACACTTCATGGACTTCAGGAGCAAGTGCATTCAGTCCCACCTGGTGGCTTCCTGTGGCTGTTCTGCCCTTCCCCTGCCAAGCCTTTGTGCTTGCCACCCCTCCCTCTGGGATGCCTTCCTCCCTTCTCCAGACACCCTTCATTTCAGACCTACTTCTCTTGTCTCATCTGATACGTTTGCTTTGCTCACCCAGCCACACTGCTATGTCCCCCTGCACACGCATCACATTCATCTAATGGATAAACTCCCTGTTCCCTGCCGATGTTTGGCTGCTGATCAGATCCACTGTGACTGTGACTCACGTGCCTGTGTCCTGCTGTGCAGTGCCTAGAGCATCACAGGGAGAGGCTTGAAGCAGCAAATGCATGTGTGTTTTCCAGAGAATGGGCAAGGAAGACCTCTTTGGCTTGCTGGGGCTTCGGAGCCAGGAGTGGGCTCCTACCCCAAATGTGGGGCGTGTTCCAGTGCCCTGTGCTTTGGCTCCAGTATGGCAAGGGTCCCACGTCCCAGAACCAAGTACACCCCAAAGCAGGCAACTCTTTGCCCAGGTTGGAGGTACCTGTGTGTCTCTAGTCTGCCCTGCTGTCCTTCCGGGATACTTGAGGTCTCGGGGTGACTGTAGGAAGTTCTGAGTGCCACATCCCTGCTGTGTGCCTGCCCACTGCCTCGCCTGGGCCTGGGAACTTGCTAAGCAACCACTACATTGCCCACACTGCCCCTTCCTGTCTATAAAGTGCACACACGCTGGCGGCTTCTCTCGGTTCTGCCTTCGTGGTGAGTTGCAGCGCCTTCCCTCGTCGTGTGGACTTGCAAAAATCACTCGGCCTGTGCGGTTTTGCCGCGCAGGCCCCATGGCCATTTCCTCTGCTGGTTGGCGTGCGGCTACTCCCGGGCTGGCCAGGAGGAGGGAGCATTTTAATGACAGCTTCTCAGGTAGAGACCAATGTTGACAAAATATTTGATTTCCCCGGCTCCCTTCTGTGCTCAGCCTCGGGCTGACCTCTCTGTCTCTGCCTGTATTCTGCTGGCTGGATCTTACTTCTGTCCCCTGCCTTCCCTGTCTCTCATTTTCATTAAAGTTTGATAAAATATGCAAACATGAAATTTACCATTTCACCCTCTTCAAAATGCACAGTGTAGTGGCATTAAGTAGAGTCACATTTGTTGTGTGACTGTCTTAGTTACTTTTCTCATTGCTGAGACCAAAGACCGGACCTCCAAAGTTAAGGGAAAGAAGGTTTGTTTAGTTCATAGTTTGTGGGGGTTTTGGTCTGTCACTGCCTGGCTCCAAGGCAGAGTGGCATATGGCAGAGGGGCAACAGTTCATGGCTTCAGGAGACAGCAAAAACCACAAGAGAGAGTGAGACAAGCCTCTTTCTGTCCGTTATATTGTATCCAGTCTACTGGGATTAGGGTGGTGCCAATCCAGTCAATGCACTGATTCAGCAGTCACCCACCCTCAATCCCAGCATTGCACTATGAATCACATTCTAGATTCAGCCACTTCCAAAAAGCCCTATGTGGCACTACTCGTAACCTTTTAACTTGGTTGTAGTTAATGGGTTCCATTCTAGTGCCACAGCAATTCCAATGACACATGACTGACTGATGCTAGTGTCTTTCAGTTTCAGGAATTGGAGACAAATGAAACAAACAAACAAACAAACAAAAAACCAAAAAGCCCTATGACCACATGAGGCTTTAGGGACATCGAGACGCAAACCGTAACAGTGACCATTGTACTAATCCTTCTTCAAACCTTTTCATCTTATTTGCTCTTCTTAAGGCTTCATGTCTTGTACCTTTTAAGGATTAATTTCTTTTTAATGAGCATATGAAAATTCTTTCAGTTCCAAAGGTGTGCATCTCTTGAGTTCCTCTTTGGTTTTGTATATAATTTCATATTTGTTACGAACACTGACTTTTATTTCTTCCTTCTGAGTCTGTAGTCCTCTCATCTGTGTGTGTGTGTGTGTGTGTGTGTGTGTGTAATTACTACCATAAAAAATATAAATGAGAGATATTCAAGACCTTTCTACTGGTAACCACAATGCATTGCTGAATGCACTGAAAGAAGATCTAAATACATAAATGAAAAGATTTACCATGCTTGTGGTTGAAGAGTCTCAGTATCGTTAGGATAGGTAATTTCTCTAGTTGACTTGTAAATCCAATGCAATCTCAATAATAAAAATCCCAAGAAAATGTTATACTTTATAGAAATTAATCAATTTATTCTAAAATATGTTTGAAAATGTAAAGGCTCTAGAATGATCAAAATGATTTTCAAAAAGAAGAAAAAGTTTGATTTGTAAAAATCTACAGTAAACAGGAAAGGATGGTGGTGGTGTCATGTATAGAGAGTTCATATATGGAGTTCAGAAATGGACCCTCACGTATAGTTAACTGATTTTTGACAGAGAAGTCAAAGTAATTGAATGAAAAAGGGATAGTGTTGTAAAACAGCAGATTGTTCTAAAGTGATAAGACATCTCTCCCTAAAAAACTGTGTATTAGTTAAGGTCTGATGTTAGATTTAACTAGTCTCTTAGTTGATATCCTTGTTGCTGAGACAATATACCTGACACCCAAAGTTAAGGAAGAAAAGTTAATTTGGCTCATAGTTTGAGGAGGTTTTGGTCTGTAGCCAGCTGGCTCCAAGGCAGGGTACCACTATAGATGAGAAACAGTCCATGGCAGTGCAGGTCAGGCAGGAGGTAACCAGCAGTGAAGCACCGAGCAATAAGCAACAAACAGCAGCCCTCTTTTCGTCCCTTATATCTTACCCAGGGTACCCAGCCGTAGGATGGGCAGCACTCCCACCCAGGAAGGGACACTGCACCGTGAATCAATGCAGCATCACACGCCCTAGTTGCAGCTACCTTCAAAAAGCCCTGCCCCCACGTGAGGCTTTGTGGGGACATCTAGACATGAGCCCCAACATTAGAACAGAAAACTCTACTGAACTGCCCTTCCCCTAAAAATAAGGATTTGCTAATAATTGCTTTAGAGGTGCTGTCCTCTCCCTCCCAAGTCTGTTTATCTTCATGTCACATTGGCTCGACAGTGGTGCCAAGACCATTCAGAGGTGACACGCGCTTCCTCTTGGGCAAGGAGATGAGCTTGTACAGAAGAGTGGGTCACAAAGACCTCGTCTCGTGGTTGAGGTCATGAAAACAAGCCTGAAGTGCTTTGGGATTCAAAGGAAGGAGGCACAGCCTTCAGCTGGGAAAGCCAAGGAAGGCGGCTGGAGCATTCCACTTCTGAGGTCATCAAACAGCAGAGGAGAATGGGGGAGGTACACTTCCGGCCTCCGGGGATGGGCGCTTGGAGAAATGCTGCATTCATTACTATTGCCTGCTCTGTCTCTGTGGTGCTCACGGGCGCATCCTCAGCATGTAACTCAGGAACTGCGAGGCCCTCAGTGAACAGAAGGGACAAAGGAATGTCTTATAGTCCCTCAGATATTGGGTGGCTCAGTCTCTTCTTAAGGCAGTTTCCAAGTTCCGCAATCCACTAGCTTCTTGTACGATTTCCTTCATTCCTGAGCTGGAAGTGGTTGCTGGGAGTAAGGTTGGAGATCTCTGCATATAGACAGGCCAGGAGTGGGCTTCTTGGGTTATAGCTGGGCCCCAGCAGGACAGCATCCTCCTCCTCCCAGTGTTCATTGCCCAAGCCCTGCCCCTGGAGAGCTGCTGCAGCCCTCTGTGGCTGGTCCCAGCTCTTGGAGCTAAGCTGTCCTGTGCCTCTCCTGCTACCCGGCCTTAAACAGACAACTCTGCATCCTCCACATACTGTGGAGTTCTGACCTAGTTGCAAGAGTTTTTCACCCCAAGAAGGATCTCGGTAGTACTGGTCATCTGGTTTGAGGCATAGTCCTGCTGCAGGGGCAGGAGAATCTACTTCCTGCCAGCCAGGCGAGACTTCCTTCCTCTCTGCCCGGCTCCCACCCCTGCTTTTTCCTGGGAAAGGCTTGGCAGGGGACAGTCTCATGCTGCTCGGCCTCTCCTGTGCTCTGGGTGGGGGCACATCTGCACTGTGTATCACCATGGCCCCGTTGCCCCCGCCTTGCCATCCTTTGGGCCAAGGGGTGGAGCTGTCTGTCCTGTGAGCCCCCGTGCTGGCTGGAGCCACACAGAGGCCCCTCACTGGGCCGTCTGTGTTTGTTTGCTTTGGAGTCGGAGCCAGGGCTTTTGCTTTATTTGAAAGGTGAACTGTGGGCACAGAAAATGCCCTGGTCACTGGTTAGCTGGGCTCCTTCCCCCACAGGCAATGGGCTATGAGGACAGCTGGTGTCGAGGGCATCATGACACCAGCCTCTGCTGGCTCAGCCATGGTCGTAGGAGGGGGTGACTGCGAGGCTGGGCTGGGCACCTGTGGCCTAGCAGTAGGGAGCTGGCCAACTGGGGGCTCACAAGTGGACCCCTTGACCCAGGACACTCAGCAGATAAGTTTTATTGGGATGAGGAGAGTTGGACAGGAATAGGCTGCAAGCCACCTCCACCCCCCACCAAAGCTTTTTGTAGGAAAACCCAAGCCAACCAGCCTAGGCGATGAATGCCAGCTTGGCTCAGGGTATGCTTTGGTTAGAAAGGCACAGGGAATGTAACTGGCACTTTGCCAAGAAGCCTGGCTCACTCCAGGAGCCTCCCCCAACGTCCTGATCGTTCCCGTCACTCCAGGTCTGCCTAGCACCACAGGAAAGGTTCTTCCGGGTGGAGGCCGGGGTTCTGCGTTTTTATTTTTATTTATTTATTTTATTTTATTTTATTTTATTTTTTAAATTTTATTTTAAAGACAAAAGAATGGAGACATATGAACCAGAAAAGCCATAAACAATACAGAAAATACAAAGTTATACAGAATATAGTAGGGAATTAGAACTGGATGTTGTATTACAGTTATCTTCACATTAGTTAACACAAAAACATTAAAGGAAATACCAAATTATAGATAAGATAGTAGGGAATTTGCACTGGATGCTGTATAATATAAAGTTATCTTCACTTCTGCTAATACAAAAACGACTGAGGAAATACAGAATTATAGAGAA
>PVLD010006846.1:43500-96962 GCA_004027595.1 Dinomys branickii | reverse complement strand
CACCTCTAGCTCCTCTTGTTGATTCTAGTGTACTGCCTGGGTTGAGACAAATTCCCTTAGACTGAGGCTTCAACCTTGACACAGCATCATCACATGAGAAACAAAACAATGCTCACATGAGCCTGACCCTGGGATTCTGATTTGTCTGTGATTAACCTGGACATTAGAATTTCCCAAAGCTCCATGCCTGGTGTGGCCAGCCTGAACTACATAATGTTACCCTATCTCAAAAAAACAGAACAAAACAAGTATTTCTCAGCATGGTGGCACATGCCTGTAATCCCAGCACTCTGGAGGCTGAGACAGGAGGATCATTGCAAGTTCGAGACCAGCCTGGGCTACAAAGTGAGCTCGAGGCCAGCCTGGACTGCACAGTGAGACCTTGTCTCAAAAAGACAAAAAAAAGAAACCCCAAGGATTTCTCAAAGCCCCCAGATTCAAATGTATAGCATAGGCTGAGAATTAGATCCTTAGTACAACCATTTCATTTTGCAGAGGGGAACCTGAGGCCCAGAGATGCAGATGTGTGCGCCCTCCTGCTTCATCCTCCCTAGTACTGGGATTACAGGTGGACACTCCCAGGCCTGGTCTTAGACTCCTTTATTTGTATCTCTGATCATTTGCTTTTGCACAGCGCTCATCTCATCCTCACAACTGGTGAGGCGGGGGCAGTCCTCACTCCTGTTTTACAGATGAGGCTACTGAGGAACCAAACTGTCCTAGGGACTTAGACTAAGGTAAGGGCAAGAATCTGGAACACTGTGGTCCTGTCTCACTGTCATGTAAGGTTCTAGAATGAACAGGTCAATGGCATGAGGTAGGCTGCAGGTGTAAAGGGGAGGGACTGTGAGGTGACATTCTAGAAGGGTGGAGAGGGAAGCATGGGAGGCATGTAACTATTCCCTCATAAATGGGGTTTCAGGGCAGCCATGTCTTTCTTCCTGTCTCCACAAACTCATCCAGCTCTTCTGCCTTCTGGCCAAGGTGAGAGGGGCTTCTTCAATCAGAGGGGGCATTGTGACTTCCCATGTGAAGCTGCTTTCTGGCTCTGGAGAGGTGGAGTTTCCTGCTGGGCATTTTGGGGCTGGCCTTCGAGTGAAGAAAAGGCATTCCAGAAGTCCCCACTAATTACTAAGTACCCACTCGCTTATTCATTCAACACTCCTCTGTCACCTGCGCGGGGTTGGGGACTAGGGGAATGGGTATGAGTAACAGAGTTCCCAACCTTTAGATAGTCCTTGGGCTGGTCTGAATTGCTCCTATTCCCACGCCCTGCCCCTCAGGGCCTCTTCCTCAAAGAGGCCAAAAATAACATTCCATCTCATTCCTGTCTCTGCAGGTGGGGCTGCTTCTCCGGGTTCTTCCCTTGGTCTCTGTAGTCCTGCAGAGCCAGTGATGGTGGCCTCTGGTGGACCAGGCCCTCTGAGCCAGAAAGCTGAGCAGGTGGTACCTGGTACCCAGGCAGTACCTGAAGCCAGGCGCTGCCCCGGGGATGCTAGCTGGGAGACACTGCCAAGGAAGGAGTACAGCCAATACTGCCACAAACTCTGCCTCACGAGGCTGCCGGAGAGTTTGGTCTGGGAGGATGTGTGCTCCAGAAGCAGAGCCCCCCACAGAGGCGGCCCCAGCAGCCCGGGGCCACTGAGGCTGTGCGGCCTGCCAGCAGGGGCTCTGCCAGTGCCCTCCGAGGCAGGGAGGAAGGAGGCTGGCTCCCAGCCTGACATCTGCATCCTGACCCTGGCCATGATGATCGCTGGCATCCCCACCGTACCTGTCCCAGGCCTGCGGGAGGAAGACTTGATCCGGGCAGCTCAAGCGTTCATGATGGCCCACCCAGAGCCAGAGAGAGCTGTGGCGGGGCGCGGTGGGTGCAGATACAGGCCCACACAGCCCCTGGAGAGATGCCCCTAGTGAGATGCAGCAGGGGCCAGCCTCCTGGCTCCTGCTTGTAGCTGGATGAAATAGCACCAGACACACAGGGCGGCTTCTCTGTATGGTTTTTGGGTAGACCGGGTTGGCGGGAGTCTATGGGACGAATAGGGACTGGGTGGGCGGTGAAGATTCTAGTCCGTCAGTGCTCAGGCCCCACAAAAGTTCTCTTGATACCATTAAGTCTGATCAGACAGATTAAAATTACCTAGGTAGGGGGCCATACTTGGAAAGCAAAGACTTCTTTACTGAACATCAAAATTTCTTGTATACCCATGTACAGTGGCGCACAGCTACTTGGGAGGCTGATGGAGCAGGATCACAAGTTCAGTGTCAGCCTGGGTAATTTAGCAAGATGCTGTCTCAAAAAATAGAAAGAATGCTGGGTGTGGTGGTGCACGCCTGTGATCCCAGCACCCGGGAGGCTGAGGCAGGAGGACTGTTCTCGAGTTTAAGGCCAGCCTGAGTTACAAAGTGAGCTCAAGGCCAGCCTGAACTGCATGGCGAGACCCTGCCTCAAAAAGACAAAAAAAAAAAAAAAAAAAAGAGAAATCAGGCATGTTGGCACACACCTATGAGGTAGGAGGATCACACTTTTGAGCTTAGCCTGGGCAACGTAGTGAGAAAAGGCTGGGGATGTACCTCAGTGTGAAGGCCCTGGGTTCAATCCCCAGTACCTACATAAATAAGAAAGGGAAGTAGGGTGTGGTGGCACAAGCCTGTAATCCCAGCATTCAGGAGGCTGAGGCAGGAAGATCTGAGAGTTTGAGGCCAACCTGGGCTACAAAGTGAGCTCAAGGCCAGCCAGAATTGCATAGTAAGACCCTGTCTCAAAAAGACCAAAAAAAAAAAAAAAAAAGGGATGAAGCTCAGTGAGAATACCCCGGGTCTAGTACCAAGAAAAAAAAAAGTCACAGGCAATGTGAATTTTACTGCCTTAAATTGCTCAGCCTGTTGAAGGCAGGTGATGGGTCCATCATCTGGGAAGGAAAATTACCCATTACGCATTCAGACAAGTAAAAGACCACTCTTTAATCTGATCAACTAACTGAGGATGCTGTTTTGTGTATTAGTTTTTAAAGATAGGATCTCACTAGTTCAGGCTGGCCTCCAACTTGCTGCAAGCCTCCTGCCTCAGCTTCCTGAGTGCTGGGATTATACACAGCACCATGTCCACCAAAACACCCATTTATGAAGAGAACCAAATGAAGGCTTAGAAAACTGACTTGCCCAGAGTCCCATTGCTAGTAAAGGTAGAACCAGTCCTTTATAGCAAAGCAGGGAAAGAACTCTAATCTATCCCTTCTCTAATATAGCTGAACTACAAAACAAAAAACTAGACAAGGGTTAAAATATGCACCAACTTTATTGATTATAAAACGAAGCAGGGGAAAAACCACCGAGCCGGCCTGAGCCACCTCCCTGAGCAGCCTCTTGGTCTATGGGAGGGCTCCCAGGCCAGCTTGCTCATGCGATACAGGTCAGGTGAGTTTTCTTATGACTAGGGCAGCTGGTACCAAGCCCTAGCCCTAACCTTACTACCTGATATCTTTATTTTTGGTCTTTTTAAGACAGGGTTTTACTATGCACTTCCGGCTGGCCTTGAACTCACTTTGTAGCCCACACTGGCCTCAAACTTGCAGCGGTCTTCCTGTCTCAGCTTCCTGAGTGCTGGGATTCCAGGTGTGCGCCGAGATACCTGGCCTTTTATCTTAGACCAGGGGTTTCCTGTATAAGATGTTTGAGTTAACAATCATTTTTACCTTATGAATAAGTTGTCAAAACCAAACCAAGAACATATAAGAGATGTATGTGATGATCAAATCTAAAATATTTACTACTAGGCCCTTTACAGGAAACATCTGAGCAGACTCCAATCTTACAGAGCTGAACGTCACCAGGCCTATGGTAGACTGGAAGCCCCTTGTCCTGCTTTGGGATGGGTGTGCCATGAAAACACAACTGTGTGCGCATGCATGTGTGCAGGAAAGGGTACGAGGCACACATGTGCTGGCATCTCTGAACATCAAGAGGAATCACAGCTGCACTTGCTCGTAGGGGCCGATCCAGCTGTCTGCTAGTTCCCGCAGGGTGCTGTACCGATGCTCGAACTCCTCTTTGCTACAGTGCTGTAAGAGCCCACCCACCTCCTCGGTGAGGAGGGTCACTGCCAGGTACTTGTCTAGGGCCTCATTCCACTTGCTGCCCAGGATGCTGTCTAGACTAGAGGCGCAGCTTGCCGTCCACTGAGCTGGCAGCATATCCGGCTGGAGCACCTGGCGGCGTGCACTGAGCATGGCCAGGATGTGGCGGCAGGGCAGACGGAAGGCCTGGTTAAAGTAGCAGCTGCAGCTGGTGGGAGGCTGGGGCTGCACCTTGTGGGTGTTCTCCAGGATCTGGATGTTTATCTTTTCTGAGCCAGAGCCAATGAGGTGCATGGATTTCTGGACCACAGCAAGCTCACCTAGGCAGAGTTGGGCCGCTGGCCCCGTGCAGATGGCATTGAGGGAATTCTGGATGCCAGCTTCTACCAACTGTTCTACTTTGGGGGTTTCTGGGCTGGCATCTGAGGCGGTGTGATTGTTCTGGGGACTCAGGCCCAGCTTTAAGATTTCCTTGTCTCCAGGGTTCTGCTGCATGTATCGGAACAGGGAGGCCATGCCTTGTTTCTCAGATGGGTTGGTGCCAAAAAACTGACTGAGAATTCGGGTGGTAACTTCTAGGCTCTGGAAGTAGCGGCTGCTCTCACCTCGGCTTCTCCAGCGGTGGGCCAGCCAGATGCGGTCATTGAGCAGCCAGTGTGAGTGCAGCTCGGACAGCTGGGCTGGGGGGATGCAGCTGCTCAGGAGTGTAAAAAACTTCCTCAGGTTGCCTGCTGTAGCTGAGCACATCGTGCTCTGTAAGGAAGTCAAAAGCACCCTTTCCACGGGCCGTTCAAGGGACAGCTGATATAACTTACCCTGCAGGAATTTACAGATGTGGAAGGCTGAGAGCAGGACTTCAGCTGTGGGGAACTCCATGGCTAGAGTGGACAGCAGGAGGAAGTGGGGATCCACCAGGATGGTACAGACTCTTTCCCAGGCTGGGTTAAACTTCTTGAACACCTGGAACATCTGGGCTAGGCCTTCAGCATCTTCTTTGGCAGGCATGGCAAAATAGACTGCTCGGGCAAGAGGACCCTCTAGCTGTACTCGAGGACCATCCACCAGGAAGGTATATAACACTTTGCCCCTTGGGTTATAGGTGCGGTGCATAAATAAGATCTCTGGGAAATGGGCAAATAGATCTTGCATGACGCAGTTCTGGTAGTTCAAGGCATCTAATTGGGGAGTCTTGCTAACCTGGTGCAGCAGCGCAGGCAGACTTGAGTCTTTAATCAGATGCCCATTCAGCATTGCTAGGGCCATGGGGGAGAGAGGAGATATCTAAATGCCCAGGTCAAAATACTTCCTCTGCAGGACTGTTGTCTAGGCTTTGAGCCTCCCAAGTTCCACAGACGTCAAGGGTAGAGGCTGGGCCATGGTTTCTAGATCTTGTTTCAAAGATGCATCTATGGAAAAGAAGAAAGGTTTAAAGAGATGGTAGGGACTTGGCTCTTCAATTTTTTCATCTAGACAATATTTGTGAGCACTTAATATGAATATGTGTCAGCACTGCTCTGCTGTAACAAATAGGCAAGAGTTTATCAGATAATGAGGGTTACAAAACTCATAAACCTGAGTAACAAGCCAGACAGAGAGTGGGGGAGGGGGATACTTTAATGAAGGTAGTCAAGAAAGGTCTCTCAAGGCTGAGTGTGATGGCACACCCCTGTAATCCCAGCACCTGGGAGGTTGGGGCAGGAAGACTGCTGTGGACCTGGGCAAGGTGGTGCACACCTGTAAATCTCAGCACTCTGGGAGACTGAGGGAGGAAGATCAGAAGTTCTAGCCCAGCCTGGGCAATTTAGCAACTTAGTAACATCTTGTCTCAAAATGAAAAATAAAAAAGCAGGTGGGATGAGATGTAGCTTAATGCAAAGGTCCTAGGTTCAATCCCCAGTACTCCCACCCCTAAAACTATGGGTGTGGTGATACACACCTGTAATCCCAGCACTCTCCAGGCTGAGGCTTGAGAACTGCCTCAAGTCAGACCTGAGCTACACAGTGAGTTCAAGGCCAGCCTGACCTATGTACTAAGCCCTCATCTCAATAAATACATGGATGTGAAGGTCAGAGCTGCATATCCCTTTACCCTTTTAAAATGGCATTCTAAATATTTGTATGGCCTTTATGTTTACAAATTACTTCTTGGCATCCACTCTTTTCTTTCATGCTGGTATTTAAAAGCAAGCACAACAGCACAACTGTACTAAAAATTGTAGTTACCCCAAACTTGCTGCAGGATGCTGGGGAACCTCAATCCCTTCCACCATGAAATGAGGCTAACAAAGGTGCGCGGTCTCTCCCTCTGCGTACATCCCTCCACTACTGCAATGTTTCCAGCTGGCCCCCCGATGGGTCACTGTCCACATTTTACAGATGAAAAACTGAGGTTTACAGACGTTAAGGAATCTGCCCACTATTACTCTATTAGTAGCTGAAAGCCAAGCCTTTGGCTCGAGATCCTTAAGGGCTTCCCACATGGTCCAAAAGCCAGGAAGAAAGGGAAGTCGGCCTTTGACCCCTCACCTTTAACCCGGGTGAAAGATGGGAACGTCTGACATTCGCGTTTGTAGTCCGGCAGAGTCAGAGCAGTTAACCTCTCACTCTATCAGAGTTGTGTGATGTCTGACAGCGGGCAGCAGGAGCTCCCTGACCACCTTCAACTCCGGAAGAAACACTCACCCATAGCCTGGCTCCGTCGCCATTTCTATATGGCCCTGCCTCCGACTGACTGGCCTGTCAACTGACCAACCACGGCGCAAAGTTGCAGCAACTCAAGCCAATGGCCTGAGGAATTCGTTTACGGATTTTTGGAGCCACGGGCCAATCCTAGCTCGGCAATGCGAGGGCGGGTACTGTTACCAGGGTTACCAGGGGCACGGCTGGCGGTAACCAATGGAAAGCTTGAGGGAGGTCACTCGCACCTGAACCCTGCCCCTGGAATTCTGGAGCCTTCCTTCAGCCTACCGCGCTGGAAGGGCAGTGTGTTGCTATACAAGTTCCAGCATGGGCTGAAAGTGAAAATGAAATAGCACTGAAAAATTTTGGGGGATGTTGTGGTGGTGATGTCAAACTCTAGCCCAGGGTTTGAGAAACAATCCAAATGTACCACGTACTCTACCTTGTGGGTAAACTGAGGCCCAGGGCTCAATTTCTTCCTCCCAGAGCTCAGTAACCCACCCCTGAGGCTGAGGAAATCGAGATCTGAAAGAGTGGGTGCAGAACCTTGGAAGTGTCCAGCCCAGTTCCCTCCAGAATGTACAAAACAGGTCCAGAGTGGTGGTTGTTACTTAACGTCTTGGTGAATTCGTGCAGGAGTCAACTGCTTGCCATTTTTGTCCTCCGTTCCCCTGAAGAAAGCTGGTGGTTACCAAGCAATTAAGATGACCAACTAGCAACACCAAGTGTTGGTGTTTTATTATTGCAATGAAACTTTTATGTAGATCTAGAGGGAAAACTGGGGGTTACAATAGACTAGCATGCTAAGTTTTACAGATGAGGAAACGGGTCAAAGAGCTTAGGGACTTGCCCAGTCCCCCAGAACTTTCTAGTCAAATCTAGAATTCAGGTCTCTTCTAGTCTATGTGGATTCTTACTCCTAGAGCATAAGGCAATCCAAAATCAACACCAAAGGCTTGGTTGGTAGGAAGGGGACAATATAGGTGATGAATTGCTAACTTTTTGAGTTGAGGCATTAGGTTCTGTTGGGCTCCACAACCCCATTTGTAGTTCAGTTGTAGTTCTCACTATGTAGTTCAGGCTGGCCTAGAACTCTTGTAGCCAAGCATAGCCAAATTTGTAGCAATCCTCCTGCCTCAGCCTCCCAATTACTGGGACTACAGGCATGTGCCACCATGCCCAGCTCAGTTTCTTTTAAAGTCAACACATTCATTGTTTTTGTCTTTTTGAGACAAGGTTTCACTATGCAGTTCAGGTTTGCCTCAAACTTGCAGAGATCCTCTTGCCCCTGCCTCCCAAGTGCTGGGATTACAGGCATGTGCCACCATGCCTAGCTCTAAAGTTAATAAATTAATATAAGGGCTGGGGATGTAGTTTAATGGTTGAGCACTTCCCAGCAATACAAATAAACCCAAGCCAGACACCGTGGTACATGCCTGTAATCCCAGCTCCTCAAGAGGATGAGGCAGGAGGATCACAAGTTCCAAGACAAAAAAAAACAAAAAACAAAAAACAAAAAAAAACCCACAAAAAAAACAAGTTCCAAGACAGCCTGGACAATATTTCGAGACCCTGTCTCAAAAGAATATAAATCCACCCACTTCCTGACAGTAAAGACAATGAACCCAAGAGTGCTGCTATGTAATTGTTTCTTCCCTGATCAAGTAGAACACATTTTCCCTGCTCGACTTCATATTTTTTTTTAAAAAACTTTATTTAATATGAATAAAAATAGATACAAATGACAGGTTCTTCATAAAGAGCAGCAACGATCAAGGATCACCCTCCGTCCCTTGGTCTCTGAAAACAGGCCCTTTTTGTCTCATCCTATCCTGGGGCACAGGTTCATCTCTGCAGGAAGAATAAGATCTGATCTCAGTGGTCAGAGGAGAAAGAGGGGTGACCTTTCAACATGGAAATAGCTTTGGCTTTCAACAATGAATGAGGTGCCTATGGAATGCCAAAGGTAGGGCCGAAATGGGGCAGATTCAAAGGACAATCACCCAGTGAGGTCCATTTCCTGGTTAAATCCCCCTAGCCCTATCTAGGAAAATATTGGTTAAAATGCCAACCCCTGCCATGACTCGCCCACTTTGAACTCCCAGACTTCCAAGAGGCGTTTGTGGTCCAATGTGCTAGGGCAAGAGTTTTAATCATGCATCGTGGCTTCAGCAAGAGGGAGTTCCTCCTCTTCCTCTTGTTTTCCCCAGAGGAAAGGGAGGCAACCCACGTCCTTGAAGTCTCCTGGCTGCTGACTAGACTCAGATGACTGACAGGGATCAGCCCAGATGTCGACAATCTTACGCAGGGTGGAACAGCGCTCCTCCAGCTCTGACCCCTCAGTCTGCATTAGCAGGTTTGCTAGCTCCCTGCTTAGGTCCTGAATCATGTCATTCCGAGTCTGATTTTCAGGCTGGTCTGTGTTTAGGATCACACCATAGTCCTGGAGCTCTCCATTAGGCCCAAGGAGGTGCTGGTACTTCTTTTGCCACCTGCGGCACACCATAGCTTCGTCTACTGGCTGTTGGCTATTGTGCAGAAGGGCCAAAATATGCCGGCAGGGCAGGTGGTACCACTGTTGAAAGGAACAGCTGCACCTACAGCCATCTTTGCTCACCTGGTGAGAGTCCTCTAGCAGCTGAACATCCACTGAGGAACCAGCCATCTCTATTAGGTGGGTGGAATTCTGTACCACCTCCCACTCATTGTGGCACAGCTTGTAGGCCAGTTCAGAGCCACTTTGGTGCAAGCTGTCTAGCATGCCACCCTGGGAGGGCTGCTGCTGCAAGTGAAGCTGCTGCGAATCCACCTTTGTTTGTTCCAAAGGTGCCCTGGTAAGGACCCCTTTACAAACTCCAAAACGTTTCTTGGCCTTTGGTGGCATGCTTGGAGTCCGGGTTCTCTTTAACTTAGGAGGAGCTGTGGGCAAGTTCTTCAAGGCTTTGGTATTGAAGAAGTCTATGTAATCCACAAAGCGGAGGATGCAGTCCAACAGGGACTGCTGCTCCCGGAAGAGGCTTGATACTTTGCTAGTAACAATGTCTAGGCTGTCCATGTAGGTGTTACATGCATGCAGGCCCTTCCTGACATGCATGTACCATAGGAGTTCACAGGAGAACCAGTGGGCCTGCAGGAACCCAAAGAGATCCTCATCAAGAAGGGTTTGGGACATCTGACAGAGATTTTTTAGGCTGGCATCTGAAGTGACAAATACAGCTTCCCGCAGGGCTTCCTTCATGAGCCTTTTAAAGGATGGATTTGCTGAACTGCGATGCAACTTCTTCTCCAAGAGCCGGGTTGTGTGGTAGATGGAGAGGAGGATCCGCACAGAAGGGAAGATCTCCTGCAGGATGGCCCGGTGAGGGAATGAAGGGTCTACGAAGACCACCTTGACCTTTGGCCAATCAGAGTTGAACTCTGTGAAGATGCTCAGCATCTTGGCCACAGAGCTGGCCGTTTCGGCCTTGAGCACAGAGAAGTGGACCACTCGCCCCTCTCGTTCTTTGTTCTCCACCAAGAAAGCATAGAGGATGTGACCCTGGGTGTTCTCCACCCGGTGCAGCAAGAGGTTCTCTGGGAAGCGGACGAACAGGTCACTCATCTTGCTGCTCTGGAAGCTGAGCCGGTCCAAGTCTTGGCTGGTGCCCACGCTGAAGGAGGCCATGGAACCCTCGTCTACCTTAAGAAAGTTCTTCATCACTTTTGCTATTTTGGCCAGGTCAGAAGGAGTGATGCTTTCCTGCTCTGGCTTTGAGGGCACCTGTACCTTATCTAGGCAATATGATGGCTCTACTGGGGGCTTCTCAGCTATGTCAGGGTCGGTCTTGACTGTGGGCTGCACAAGCTGGAGTTTCTGCAGGCACATTGTCTTTTGGGATTTGCCAGTGGCATCTCCTCCAGGACCAGCAGTTTTGGAATCAACATGGACATGTTGGGTGTTCAGTTCACTGATAAATAGTCTGTCTAGTCTCTCATTGTATCGCAGAAGCAAGTATGCTGGGCACATGTCCGCCTCTCGTGTTTTCTTCCTGTGTGACTGGGTCCGAATACAGACAAATTTCACCTGCACATATCTAGGGAAGGTAGAGGTGACAGTGAGAAAGGTGCTGGCCACCCCCCTCTCTCTTAAAAGATATGAGGCCTGATATGGATTCATACTGGCCGACCATAACAGAGTACAGAATGTAAGGAAGATTTACCTGAACTCTCCGCCCCAAAGGACTCAGCCGTTTCTTTAAGACTCTCTCCCACTACAACTCCCTTCAGTCTCCACAGCAGTTCTGAACCCCAACTCTTTTAATTTTCTGTTGCTGTTTGTGGCTGTCAACAGTTCAGTTTGAGGCAGGATGCAAGGGAAAATAGACAAGTACTAGCAGCTGACTGCCCAGCTAGTTTCTCCCTGTTTAAAATGTCCCCTTCAGGGGCTGGGGATATAGCTCAGTGGAATAAGCGCCTGCCTAGCAAGCGCAAGGTCCTGAGTTCGATCCCCAGTACCGCCAAAAAAAATAAAATAAAATAAAATGTCCCCTTCAGCCGGGAGTGGTGGCACATACCTGTGATTCCCAGCACTAGAGAGGCTGTGGCAGGAGGATTGCCACAAGTTTGACACCAGCCTGGGCTATATAGTGAATTCAAGGCCAGCCTGACCTACACATCAAGATCTTGTCTTAAAAAACAAAACAAACAACACTAAAAATGTCTCCTTCATTTATATCTTGGGAGCTAATGCTCTCTCTTCCTCCAGACAGCATGGCTAAAAGTCAGATTCTGAGGGTACTGGTCTAGGCCATGGCAGTCACCTGAGCTCTCTGGGTCCCTTGGGGCTCAGTATGCCTGGGTTTTCTCTCAAACAGGGGAGAACTCTGCTCATCTCTCATCAAAAGAAAAAAATCATAGCCTACGTTTCTTTGTGTTGTTTTTTGGTGATGGTGACCGAACCCAAGCCCTCACATGTGAAGTATGAACCCCACCACTGAACTATGCCCTCTAAGGAAGTCTGATAACCATGGGGCTGAGTTTTATGGTCCTTTCTAGCTTTGGCATTCCAGGCTGAAAACAATGATTCAATGAAAGTGGTAATCACACTAAATAACCCAGCCTTCAAAGCCCACCAGGTCCCACTTCTGCAAAATCTTTGTGGATGCTCCCAGGTCACAGTAATTACTCCTGCTTCTGAATCTTAGCATTTATCCAAAAGGCAAACATTCTCTGGGTGGCAATATACTCAGTGTGTGTAAGAAGGATACTTGTGGCTCCCTGGATGTGAATCCCCACTGTGTCACTCTGAAGCTGTTTAACCATGAGCAAGTCACTTTACCTCTCTGGTGCAATTTGCTCATTGTAAAATGAGATGATCTCATTTGGGCTGTCATAAAAATTAAAATGAGCCACAAGCAAAATAGCCCAGAGCCTGCTTTAGCCTTTTATGTATGCTAAGTAAGAGCTAGCTGCTGTTCCCATTATATTTCTTTTTTTTTTGCTGTTCCCATTATAGTTCCTGTGCCCTGTTACACTTTGTTGGATGCTTACATGTTGGCTTTCCAATGAGATGGGACATCTTTAGTTATTCCTCGGTGTATTCCAAGCACCTACCACAATGCTACTCCTTTAGCAGATGTTTATCAGTGGTGTCCTGGATGAATGAATCACAGGTCACCAGTGGGTGGATGGCTCATACCCCTGCCTCCTCAGGGCACTAGTGCCCTAGCCCAAATACAGGGGAGGGGACAAAAATTCAGCCCCTGGCTTCACATGGCATAGCCTGGGAGCCTCACCTATACTCTAATGCAGCTGATCCTGCTGGCACACCCTGTCAGGCAAGTTTAGGGAAACAGGATATGTCAGTCCTATGACACAGGGCGGAGCGCCCCGGGGCTGAGAATGCCTGCACCTGTTGTGAGGACAGTGCAAAGACAGCACCATCTCCAGCTTTGGGGCAGAAAGGGCTGGCACAGCCAGTGTGAGGTGACCACTGTGTGCCCTCTGCCTGTTTCTCCATTCAGTTTCCAATGTCTTAGACAACCTGCCTGTCACTCCGTGTTCATGCTGAGACATCTTAACTGCGGGCCTTTGCTCGCATTTATACACTTCATGACCTTCTCACCCTCACCTTGCTGCCCTCCCCTTCTACGGTTCAGCCTCTTAGCCCGACTCTGGCTCATCCAATCACATTGCACGTTTAGAAGCACTTGCAGAGATACTCCCAGGAAAGACACTAGTGAATGCCAGCCGTAAAGGTCTTTCCCCTGCTCCTGGCTCCATTAGTGTGTGTGCTTCTCTAGGCATTTGCTTTAATTCCTCCTCCTCGAATATACTCAGTATGTTTTCTTCATCATCGTCATCACCTTTTTTTCTAGTGCTGGGGATCAAATCCAGGGCCTTGGGTATTCTAGGCAAGCACACTACCAGCTACACCCTCAGCCCTATAGCCAATGTGTTAACAAGTCTTAAATTCTTCTCTGATACTGCTGCATGTACTGAGGGTTTATTATGTGCCAGGCTATTTTAAGTCCCTAATATACACTGTCTTATACTAGGAAAAGAATTCTATTATAATGGATGAGAATCTAGGATTTAATCCTCCAGCTAAGACCACACCATCCAGGATTGGAGCTGAGTTTGCGTGTCTTCAGTGTGACTAGTTAACCATTATTCTGCTTGTTTTCCTTCTAACACGTTTCTCCCTGTGCTGGTGTGTTGGCACACACCCGCGTTCCCAGCACCTGGGAGGCTAACGCAGGAGGATTATGGGCATGAGGGCAGCTTGAGCTACACAGCGAGTTCAAGGCTGGTCTGGACTAGAGTGAGACCTTATCTCAAAAAGAAAAAAATTCCTTTTTTTAAAAAAATTCTCTTCCTCTTGACCCTCACATTGGTTAGAGTCAATAACTTAAAAGATCTTGAAACATATTGCTTTGCTGCACTAGGAATTTCCAAATTAGTAAGTGTCGGGTCAATTTTTTTCTACTTTCTTTCACCTTTTTTCTTAAGCTATAACTTGCAAGCCGGACATGGTAGCACACACCTGTACTCCCAGTACTCTGGGAGGGTAAGGCGGGATGATCACAAGTCCCAGCCCACCCTGGGCAATTGGGGGAGACCTTGTCTCAAACTAAAAAGGGGTGGGATGTAGCTCAGTGTAAAAGCTCCGGGTTCAATCCCAGCACACACACAAAGGACAGGAGGGCTGGGGCTGTAGTCATTGTGAAGGTGCTGGGTTTAGATTCTACTCTCAAAGTATAGTGAGGGGAGAATTATTACACAAGTGGCCAGTAAAGTGAAAAAATAAATGACTGATTAAGGCTGGGGGTTAGTGCAGTTGCAGAGCACCTGCCTAGCATGTACAGGCCTCTGTTTGATTCCCCAGCACTGGAAAAAAAAAGTGAATGATTAAATAGACACACAAGTAACACAGGACAGCTGAATAGAGCGGTCACTGCCATGGAAACTGGTACAGATGAGATCTGTGTCTCTATAGAAATTGTACCTTGCAAATGAATAGGATTTTAATAATCAAATCGTTACTTTTAATTAATTATTGGTAGAAGGGACTGAACACAGGGCTTTCACAGAGTAACAGCCCCAGTCCTTTTTTTTTTTTTCATTTTTTAAATTTTGAGGAGGGGTCTTGCTAAGTCACTAAATTCCCCACACTAGGCTCCAACTCGTGTTCCTTCTGGCTCAGCCTTGGAGAGTGCTGGCATTACCAGTGTGTGCCACCACGCCTGTTATATTTATTTTTGGTACAAGGGATTGAACCCAGGGCCTTTGCACTGAGCCACATCCCCAGCCAGTTTTTATTTTGAGACAGGTTCCATTAAGTTGCCCAGGCAGACCTGGAACTTACAAACCTCCCAACTCAGCCTTCCTGAGTGCTGGGATTATAGGTATACAGCACCTAGTAAAGGCATCTTAGACAAAGTAATCTGAGTTAAAAATAAGATTCTGGGGAGCTAGGTGTGGTAGCACAGGCCTGTAATCCTAACACTCGGAAGGAAGGCTGAGGCAGAAGGATCACCATGAGTTCGAGGCCAGCCTGGGCTACATAGTGAATTCAAGCACAGCCTGAACTACATAGTGAGACCTTGTCTCAAAACAACAGAAACAAAAACAAAACAAAACAACTGAGTAAGATGCTGGGACTCAGAAGATATGAGGGTTTTGGTGTGTGTGTTTTGTTTGTTTCTTTATTAAAGGGCTGGGGACAGACCTTACACGTGCTAAACAAGTATTCAGTAGAATACTTAGCCATATCCCCACCCCCCAATTTTTTTGAGACAGGTCTCACTGTATTGTACAGGTTGGCCTCAAATTCCTGGGCTCAAGCAGTCCTCCCCCATCAGCCTTCCAAGTAGCTGGGACTATCAACCCACATCACTAGTCAGGTTAGGAAGTTTAAAGGGCCAGGCATAGTGACGTGTATCTGTAATCCCCAGCACTTGGGAGGGTGAAGCACAAGGATTGCTGTGAGCTCAAGGCCAGCCTGAACTAATAGTGAGACCTTGTTAAAAACAAAAAAACAAAAAACAAAAAAACAAAAAACACAAAGTAAATTTAAATTCCACTGGTTAGGGCCAGGAATATAGCTCAGTGGCACAGCGCCTGCCTGACAAGCGTAAAGTCCTGAGCTTGATTCCCAGTACCAAAAATAAATAAATAAAAATAAATTCAGCTGGTTATTATTTATGTGTCCTTGGACAAGTCACTTTCAATTTGCTTATAAATATGGAAATAATAATAATAGAATACTAATCTATGATAAAATTAGCCCTCCATTTCCCTGGGTTCCATATTTTCAGATTTTTTTCTTTTTCTTTTTTTTGTGGTACCAGGGATTGAACTCAGGATCTTGCGCTTGCCAAGCAGGTGCTTATGCCACTGAGCTATATCCCCAGCCCACCCCGCAAAATATATTGAGTGCAGGTACTATTTTAAGCTCTAGTTTGTTTGGCTTCTTTTTTTTTTTTTTTGGTAGCCTTGTGCTGCTTGTGCTGCTGAGCTATATCCCCAGCCCTTTCTTTCTTTTTTGGTGGAACTGGGGATTGAACTCAGGACTTTGTGCTTGCCAAGCAGGCACTTATTCCACTGAGCTATATCCCCATCCCTCCCCCTGTCTTTTTTTTTTGGTTTTTTGGAACAGGGTCTTGCTATGCAGTTTAGGTTGGCCTTGAGCTCACTTTGTAGCCCAGGCTGGTCTTGAACTCGCAAGGATCCTCCTGTGTCAGCCTCTCAAGTGCTAGGATTACAGGTGTGTGCTATCACATCCAGCCACATCCTCAGATTTAACAAAACGTGTTCAAAATACTAGAAAAAATTGTGTTTGCATTGAACATATACAGACCTATCTTCTTCCTAAGCAATACAAGATACCAGCAGTTCATGTTATATTAGGTATTATAAGCAATGCAGACATGATTAGACTTGCGCATCTGGGGATTTTGGTTTCCAGGGGGTCCTGGAACCAATTCTCCCTATACACTGAGGGAAACCTCAGTAATCAGGCACTTGATACCTAATCCAAGAATGATCAGTGAATTCAGTTAAAAGGCTATGACAGGGGCTGGGGATATAGCTCAGTGGCACAAGTGTCTGGCAAGTACAAGGTCCTGAGTTCAATTCCTGATATTCCCCCCACCAAAAAAGGAGAAGTCTGGAAAAGTCTATGACAGAGTGGAGGCGTAGCTCAATGGGGAAGCACTTGCCTGATATATATATGAGACCCTGGGTTTCATCCCCAGTACTGACAACACACATATGCACACTCTCCCTCACACATATACACGCACACAAAGGGGCTATGACAGAACTGTTGGTTGCCTACCCAATATCCTTGTGTCCCTGTTCTTTTCTAACAAAGAACCACTTTTACTCAGCTTGCCATTCCTCCCCCACATAGCTACGTGCTTCAGGACTAGTCTAAGCCAATCAAGGTAATCTCATTAGGACACTGGCCGAAATCTGCACAAAGACTGATGGGAAAGCTGTTGGAGACCACAGAGGGCTTTTTCCTCTGGGTGTGACATCTACATTTGTGCCATTCTGAGGCCAAGCTGAGACCTGAGGATGGTGCACGAGGAAACTGCAAGTACCATCGGCCAATGGAACAGCCACCTTGGAGGGCTACCTCTGGGCTTCTCACTCCTGGCAACTCACAGGCCATTTTGAGTCAGGGTTTTCAGTTAATTGCAGCCAAAAATGTCCCAGAAACATGCCAGTAACTTTAGTGAAGCCAGGAATCGTGGTACATGCCTATAATCCCAATACTCAGGAGGCTAAGGCAGGAGGATCCCAGTGAGTTCAAAGCCAGCGTGGGCTACATCCTGAGTTCAAAGCCAGCCTTAACATTCTTAAAAACAAACAAACAAACAGAAAAAAAAAACAGGAAAAAAATTTAAGTGAAATTTTATCTTAAAAATCGAGACTAGGGATATAGCTCAGTGGCATGAGTACTTGCCTGGCAAATGCAAGGTCCTTAGTTTGATTCTCAGTACCAAAAAAAAAAAAAAAAAAAAAAAAAAAAAATCAAGACTGAGGGGGGCCGACTGAGGGGGGCAGGTACACTTGCCTGGCAAGAATGAAGTCCTGAGTTTGATTCCTGGGGTATCCTCTCCAACCCCCCAAAAAAGACTAGGGCTGGGATGTGGCTCAGTGGTAAAGCTCTTGCCTTGCATGCATAAGGTGCCCTGGGTTCAATCCCCAGCACCACATTAAAAAAAATTAAGGACTAAACTGGGCGTAGTGGTGCACACCTGTAATCCCGGCACCCAGAAGGCTGAGGCAGAAGGATCACTGTGAACTCAAAGGGAGCCTGGCCTACATGGTGAGTTCAAAGCTAGCTTGAGCCCAGTGAGACCTTGTCTGAAAAAGAAAAAAGACTGAAATTATGAAGTTAGTTATTACAATTAATGAAAAAGATTATAACAATAACTGTATGCCAATTCTTAGAATAATTAAAGAACAATTTAAAGCATGAAAAGCCCCCCACGCTATGGTTTTCTGAATATTATGACACTTTTGGCCTCACTTTTACAATATGAAAAGATCAGTTTTGCCATAATATTGCTGGGCTCAGTCAGATACTGTTAAGATGATGGGATTGGCAGGGACAAGCAGGGGGGAATGGTTATGTAGTACTAATTTTATAAGTAGTTTTTATTGGTACTATTTTCTTTCTTTCCCTTTTTAACCTTCTCTCTTTCTCTCTTTTTGGTTTTTTGAGGCAGGGTCTCACTATGTAGCACAGGCTGGTCCTGAACTCACTGTATAGCCCCAGCTAACTCTGAACTCATGGCACTCCTGCCTCAGCCTCTCAACTGCTGAGATTACAAGTGTGTGCCACTACTGTAGGCTATTAACATGATTTTCATTTCACAACTTTTTCTTTCTTACATAGCACTGTAATTATGGATGTACAGATACTGAAAATTCTATTATTTAAGGTTCTAGGTCAAAATGTGTGGTAAGGAATAAATGAGACAATAGCTATTAAATTCCTAGTTAAGTACCTGGTTCCAGAAAAAGTGTTACAGCCAGGCATAATGGTGCATACCTGTAATCCCAGCACTTGGGAAGCTGAGGCAGGAGGATTGCTGTGAGTTCAAGGCCAGCATGAACTACATAGCAAGACCCTGTCTCACAAGGGGTAGAGGGAAGACTCCCCAAATTGTTAGCAATTTAAAGAGAAATACAAATGGAGTTTAGATATACCTGTAACACTGTGATTAAGGATCTCTTCATATGCTAATGAGCTGACAAACGGCTGTCAGCCAGATGCGGTATGACATTGGAAAACCAAAACCAGATTAAAGGGTGGGCACTTTCACCCCAAACTCTGGGGAAGAGAGAGGGGGGCTGAAAGTTAAACTGATCACCATTGGCTAATGATTTAACCAATCATGCTTATGTAATGAAACCTCCATAAAAACCTAAAATGAGCTGGGTGTGGTGGCGCACCCTGTAATATCAGCACTTGGGAGGCTGAGGCAGGAGGATCGTTGCAAGTTTGAGAGCAGCCTGGGCTACAAAGTTAGCTCAAGGCCAGCCTGAACTGCATAGCAAGACCCTATCTCAAACAAAACCCCAAAATCTAAAAGGTATAGTGAGTGGCACATACCTGAAATCCCAGCACTTGGGAGGCTGAGTCAGGGGTATCACCTCATAAAGCCAGCCCATGCTACACAGTGAGTTTAAGGCCAGGCTGAACCATATAGTGAGATCCTAACACCCTCCTCGAAACAACCCCCCCCCCCAAAAAAAACCAAAAGACAAGATTTGGCTGAATACAAAGACGTGCCTGGGGATAGATATGCCCTGAAGGCATGGAAGCTGAGGCCCTTCTTCCTTTCTTTGCCCTCTCCTCTTGTTGGTATCCTTTGCCGCAGTTAGTCATTAAACTGGTAAACACTGTGGTAGTACACATCTGTAGTCCCAGCCTTCAGGGGCACGAGGATTGCCTTGAGTTTGAGGCTTGCATGGGCTACGTAATCAGTTCAAGACCAGCTTGGACTACATACATAGCCAGAGTTTGTCTCTAAATACGTAAGTAAATAGATAAAATGGATGGATGGATGGATGGATAGATAGGTAAAGACTGGTGAGCTGGGGTTGGTGGCACAAGCCTCTAATTCCAGCATTTGGAAGGCTGAGGTAGGAAGATTGTCTGAAGTTTGAGGCCGGCCTGGGCTAAATGGTGAGCTCAAGGCCAGTTTGAACTACCTAGTAAGGCTGTCTTAAAAAAATAATAAAAATAAAATAAAATAGACTGCTAACCCTGTGTTGGTGCATATCTGTAATATTAGCATTTGGGGGATGATGCTGAAGGATTTCAAGTCTGAAGCCAGCCTGGGCCATGTAACAAATTCGGGGTTGGTTAGCCTGGACTACACAGAAAGACCATCACAAAAAACCAAAAATAAACAAGCTGGTAACAGAAATTATTTCCCTATTTTTGTGAGTCTGTGCTGATAAATTGAGCTCGAGGTGGGGACAGTGAGAACCCCCAAGTTTAGGGCAAACTGGTGCGTGAGGCGAGGAGGCAGTCCTGTGGGGTGGGGCTCTCGCCTGAGGCCCGCTGCAGGAGCTGCACCGAGTTAGGGGACACTGGTCTGCTGCTGTGCTCCTTGCTGTGGGGAGGGGAAGCCTCCGTGCTCCTGCTCTAAGACGCACACTGGGAGAGCGTAGCAGGAGAAACTTGAGTTGCCTTACTCTTACCTGATCACAGTACCCTAAAGCCAACCACCCACAGCCACACTGCCACACAGCCACACAGCCAAAACGTAAGGTATCCTGAGTCCCCAGAAACACTAGCTGTAATCATGAAACACAAGTGTAAGCTTTGAATCTTTGTCAGTGTGATCCAATTAAATTGAGAGAATCATCTATAGGTCAAACAGTTTAACTGCTTTATTTACTGTAAAGAGATTGCTAATATGTAACAGCCAATCAAGAAAAAGGCCCCAATACTTCCTCCTTTATGCTTTATAAACCATGCTGTACAGCAGTGCGCGATGGCACATGCCTGTAATCTAGGCACTTGGGAGGCTGAGGCAAGAGGATCACCATGAGTTTGAGGCCAGCCTGGGCTACACAGTGAGTTCAGGGTCAGCCTGAACTGCATAGTGAAACCCTGTCTCAAAACTGCAATCAGGGGCTGGGGATACAGCTCAGTGGCACTGCATCTGCCTGGCAAGGTCCAGAGTTCAATTCCTCATACCAAAAAAAAAAAGAAATTAAAACAAAACAAAACTGTGCTGTAACTGCCAAGAGGCGTCTCTTACTACGTTGGGTATAAAGCACCGAATTGTTCTTTTCCGTCATGAACTTTTGTGTGCGTGCAGTACTAGGGATGGACCGCAGGTGTGCTCCACCACTGAGCATCGTCCCAGCCCTTTCTTATTTACTTCTTTTCTGTGGGGCTTGAACCCAGGGCCTTTACACTTAGCTACATCCCTAGCCCCTTTTAAGTTTTTAATTGTGAGTCCTGTGTGGTGGCCTAGCACTGAGAAGGCTGTGGAAAGAGGATTGCCCTGAGTTCAAGGCTAGCCTGGGTTATACAGTGAGATTTCATGTCAACAAAAAAACAAACAACAATTTTAACGTTGAGACACGGTTTTGCTAGGTCAATTAGGGACCCAGGCTGCTGGGCACAGTGGCTCATGCCTGTACACCAAAACGGGTGGCTGATGCAGGATGACTATCATGAGTTTAAGACCAGCCTGGGCTACACAGTTAGTTCAAGGCTGGGCTGAACTACATAGTGAGACCCTGTCACAAAAAAAAAAAAACAAAAAAAAAAAAGAGCGAGAGAGAAGAGAAAATAAAGTCGCCTAGAATGTACTTGAACTTGGAATCCTGATTCAGCCTCCCAGAGTGCTGGGATTACAAACATATGCCCCTCAGCTTTTTATGTTTTGAGACAGGGTTTCATTAAATTGTCTAGGCTCACAAGAATTCTCCTGCCTCATCCTCCCAGTATTACAGGTGTGTGGCATTGTCTCTAGGTTACAGTAAACTTTAAAAGAATTTTCTAAGTCAATCTGATTTTATTTTTGGCCATTTAATGCTAACTCCTGCAGTACCATTCTTTGATTGTCCTTGAAAGTACTGCACCTATCACTTTCTGTCATATAGTTATGGCTTCAGCAGTATTTGGCTGCTATTTAATTGTCACCAAATCCTCATTTTAGAAAGGATGAAACTGTCATTGACAAGGAAAATCTTGCCCAAGGTCAAGGTCAAGACTTATCTTTCTGGGTCTGGGGATATAGCTTAGTGATCGAGCGTTTGTTTAGGCTCTGATTTCAATCTGCAGTACCACCAAAAAAAGAAAAGACTATGTCTCTGAGTCCAGAGTTTTCACTGCAAAGGGTTATGCCAGCATTTCTGAATTTGAATGAATCACAATGAGCTATACATCTGCCATAGCCACCCATATAATACTTGCACTATTATTTTCAAGTGGTTTTCCTTCGTTTATACTGATCAGAAAAATCAGGCACAGAGGATGTACATAAATTATGTGATGGGTTTCTCCCCTCATAATTCCTTTAGAGTCGCTGTGGTGCCGCCCACTGGAGGCTATGTGCCATGGCACTGACCAGTGTGGCATGAGCCAATATAGCACTGGCCACTCGAGGCCACGTGCTAAGCCCCACCCTTCTTCCTCTGAGTCAAATCGGACTTCCTACTCCCCTCTTTGGAGTATCCTGTTTCATTTTCCCATGCTCCCACCCAATGCTGGCCCATCACTCTCAGCTGGTCCATGCCCTATACCCCGCCTCCAGCCTGGCCCTATATAACCATTGTCCGTCCAGGCAGGCTCCTCAGAAGTTCCACATCTCTCTTCTCTTCCCTGCTGTGGTCTTCTCCATGCCCACAACAGCATTTTATTCTGCTTTACTTCTCTCTGCGCTGGAAAAACCTATCAATATGCTATTGCAGGGAATGGTGGCACGCGCCTATAATCCCGGCCCCTCAGATGGCTGAGGCAGGAGAACTGCCAGGTTAGCTAGAGGCCACCCTGAGCTGCATAGTGAGTTCAAGCTCAGCCCGAACTATACACAAGACACTTTCTCTAAAAACCCTCGAAAGCTGGGCATGGTGGCGCATGCCTGTAATCCCAACACTCCCAAGGCTGAGGCAGGAGGATCGTTGTAAGTTTGAGACCAGCCTGGGTTACAAAGTGAGCTCAAGGCCAGTCTAAATGGCAGAGCAAGAACCTGTCTCAAAAAAGACAAAAAACAAAAAACCAAATAAATAATAAATAGTATGCTACCACTTGTATTAAAAAAGAAAAATGAGCACTGGAGGAATATCTCAAGGCAGTGCAGGTGTAAGGCACAGGGTTTAAAAAAAAAAGTCAGGGACTAAAAAATCTGCTTCCGGCTGGGCGTGGTGGCATATACTTGTAATCCCAGCACTGAGACAGGAGGATTGCCCTGAGTTCAAGTGCAGGCTGGACTAAGAGGGTTCCAGTCTCAAAAAGAAGCAAAAACAACAAAAAAGGGCTGGGGATATAGCTCAGTGGCATAAGCACCTGCCTGCCAAGTGCAAGGTCCTGAGTCCAATCCCCACTACCCCAAAGGAAAAAAAAAAACAGAAAGAGAGAGGGAAGGAGGGAAAGAAGAGCACTGATCCTTCACATGGGCCTACAGACACCCAGTGGTAACTAGAATTGGGACAAAACTTGGATCTCTGCCTTCATTTTTTGTTTCTTAAAATTTTTGGTACCAGGAAACAAACTCAGGACCTTGCTTGCCAGGCAGGCGCTTGGGCCTCTGAGCTATATCCCCAGCCCTCTGCCTTCATTTTGTATCTGCCTCCTTTTTTTTAAACCTTAAAACTTTAGGTCAGATTCCTGCTCAGCTCTGCACATTGGCATGTTAATCACTTAAGGAGGATCTGTCTAAAAACTGATTAGGTAAGTGTGGTTCTTCATACCTATAATCCCAGCTGCCTGGAGGCTGAGGCAAGAGACTGCCAAATTAAAGCCTGGACAATTTAGCAAGACCTTGTCTCAAATAAAAAGGGTTGGGGATAGAGTTCAGTGCAAAGGCTTTGGGTTCAAGCCCCAGTGCCCGGAAAAAAAGTGTATAATAAATTTGTGGTGCTTTAAGTCACCGAACTAGTGGTAATTTGTTGGAGCTGCAAGTAGGAAACTAACACACCTCCTGAAGCCTCCTCAGCCTTACTGCTCCAGCTTTGTATTCTCTTCAGTGAGCCTTAACTTTTCTTTCTTCTGAGTTTCTATAGCACCTGTTTTCTACGTTTTCCATTTCACATGTTTGGCACCCAATAACTTATTGTACAATTATTAAATGGCTGCTATGTGAGATGCAGGGTTGGATTATATTTTTTGGGGGGTACCAGGAATCAAACTCAGGACCTCACACTTGCCAGGCAGGCGCTGCACCACTGAGCTAAAGCCCTGGCCCCTGGGATGGATTGTTATTATGGTTATTATTATTATTATTAGGGGCAACTGTGAATTTTTTCATTGCTTAGCAACCTGCTATCACATTGGATAATCCTCATACTGCTGCCAAGCAACCTTTCATATACTGCATCTGGTCAGACTCTTCTAAGCTACTCAGCCCTCCGCATTTATCCATCTCCTACTCTAGCCTTCTGCATACATTCACAGCGCAGGGAAATTACTAATTCCACTGTGAAAATTTACCCATGTCCCAGCATTTGTTACTTTGTTTGTCATTTTGAAACAGGGTCTTGCTATGCAGTTCAGACTGGCCTTGAGCTCACTTTGTAGCCTAGGCTGGCCTCAAACTCACAACAATCTTCCTGCCTCAGCCTCCCCAGTGCTGGGGTTACAGGTGTGTACCACTATGCCTGGCTGTACATCTTTTTTTTTTTTTTTTGCCTTTTTGAGACAGGGTTTCACTATGCAGTTCAGGCTGGCCTGGAACTCACTTTGTAACCCAGGCAGGCCTCAAATTCACAGCAATCCTTTGGCCTCAGCCTCCCAAATGCTGGGATTACAGGCGTGGGCCACCACGCCTGGCCTTGTACATCTCTTTTAAACCATTTATCACATACAGCCACATTCCCACATACCACAATATGGATTCTAGAGACCCTTACATAACACGGTGTAGTATCTGTATATAACTTCCCATATATTTTAAATTATCTTTATTTATAATACAGTATTAAACTATGTAAATAGTTATGTACTACATCGTGTAAAGAATAATAAAAAAAGTCAGTGCCCATTCACTAGACACAATTTTTTTTGTTTTTTTTTGAGACAGGGTCTCACTAAGCAGTTCAGGCTGGCCTTCAGCTCACTTTGTAGCCCAGGCTGGTCTCAGCCTTGCAATGATTCTCCTCCTTCAGCCTCCCAAGTGCTGGGATTACAGGTGTGCACCACCATGCCCTGCAGTACACACAATTAAAAAAAAAAAACATGTGCCTGTATATGTTAACTTGTCCAAGTATATCCCACCTTAAACATTATGGGGATAGTTTGGAAACTTTCATCTTTATGTCATCTGTACCCAGTAGAGCGCCAGACTTCAGATTAGAGGCAGAACAGCCTAGCTCCCTAAATTAGTTTGGGGCAGACATCTCAACTCAGGTCTCACACTTAGACAGTACTTTGGCTCTCATAGTTCTTTTTCTTTGTAGGGGTACTGGGAATCAAACTCAGGACCTCCTATTTGCCAGCCCTCACAGCTGACCCACGTGATGAGTGTTAAAATTTGAATTGACCTGGGGCCGAGGATATAGCTAAGTGCCCACCTGGCAAGCGCAAGGACCTGAATTCCAGTCCGAGTACCAAAAAAAGTCAAAGAAAAGTAATAAAGGGCTTGAAATGTAGTTCAATGCAAAGGCCCTGGGTCTGATCCCTGGTTTGATTTCTGCATGCATGAATAAATAAATACACTTAAATTGAGGTGGTGCACACCTGTAATCCCAGCACTTGGGACACTGAGGTAGGAGGTTTGCTCTGAGGTGCAGGCCAGTTTGTAGTACATTGTTGAGACCCTTTCTCCAAAAAAAAAAAAAAAAAAAGGAGGACAAATTTACAGTCTGGATTTCTGACAGCGAAATTCTGCCAGCAGCAGATCTTCATTTTCACACGGCAGCCATCAGCTGGGTTAAACAGATGGAGCCTGCTTTTCATTGTAACCTATTCATACACCCTGGTGTTGTTGATTATTTAATCCTTCGTTTTCTTCTCCTTTTCAGTTTTTGTAGTACTGGAGACTGAACCCAGGGCTGCAAACATGATAGGCAAGCGCTCTTCCACTGAGCTACATTTTATTTTCTAAAACAGTATCTCACTATGCAGCGCAGGCTGAGAACTCATGGTGACCCTCCTGCTTCAGTCTCCCAAACAGCTGGGATTACCTCCTAGTTTCACTCTTTTTCTTAGAAGTGAAACCTTCTTACACTGGGCTGTTTCACCTAAGTCCTGAAAGCATCTGAGTTTTCAACACATCTTGGGTCCTAAGCCAAATGAGAAAAATAAAATAAAGGCATCTGTAATTCTGAAAATAGCCCTGCATGAATCAAATAGAGAATGCTGCCTGAGAAGTGTAACTTGTTTGGAAAATGGGTATTAATTATCAGGAGCTCCAGAAGTATTTGCAAAAACGAATCAGTGAAGGAATACGCTATCCAACACATGACCACCTTACTGCTTTGCCAAGACGAGACTGAGGAGGGAAATAACGCCACAGCGTTTCTGTCTGTTTGCAAAGGCCACATTTTGTGCCTGGGGTACTGCGCACCCTTAAAAAGGGGGTTAGGGGGCAATGCCAGTTACTATGATGTCGAGAAAAGCTCGTGAACGAAGGCGTGAAAGTGAAGCCGGCGGCCGAAGAGCCGCGCCGGTGGAGGCTCCCCTCCCGAAGCTCTCCGAGCGCCCGCGAATGGAGCGCCCCGAGCGGGACCCCGAGGCGCTCGCTCCTCCCGCAGCCGACCTCGGGGCGCCGCCCGCCCCGCCCGCCTTCCGCGCCCCGCCCTTACAGGATGTCCTCGCGGATGGAAGTGCCGTGGTTGAGGTTGTGAAAGCGGACGGAGACGCAGTCCCTGAGAATGAAGGAGCATCTGTTCTCCTTTTTGTAGGCGCTGAAGCACTCCTTGAAGTCCTCGTAGGTCTTGAAGCAGCTGCCCAGCTCCATGGCCGCCCCGATAGCTCACGCCCAGAGTTGGCCCGAAGACACAATAGGGGTCAAAGGTCACGCTGTTTAGAGTGACATGGCCAGGGACGCCTTAAGGCGCAGCCCCAATTAGATGGCCTATTATGGAGCTCATGAGAAGCCCCAGGTGCCACCGAGTTGTTAAGGGCTGGGAGAGTCAACTCTGACAGAAGGGAAATGACAGTCCTTATTATCCAGACCCGAGGTTCCTCCCCCTCCGAGTGTTACATCCAATTACACACGGGAATCTCAGACTGGCATTTATTTTATCCAATCACTGAGAAAGATACCCAAACTCACTCGGGAACGGACAGAAGCGTTGACCAATCATAACCCGCATTTTATTCGCGTCCTCGGCGGACTTCCGGTTGCTAGGGTAATAATCTTCCGGAAGCGCCAGGATTGTGTGGCGGTTTCCGCGTGTTCTGCCAGGGACCCGGGACCGAGTCAACAAGATGTCTATCCTTCAGACTCCGGAGGATGGGCAGGGCGGTGGCGACCGCGACGATCCCTCCTGGGACCTCCGTAGCGTTCTGGTCACCAGTGTGCTTAACCTTGAGCCGCTGGACGAGGATCTCTTCAGGTAGCCGGCCTCACCTGGCCCACATCCTTCATTTAGGATAGAGACGCCTACTCTCGACTGCCGCCGTCGCTCGTGGTTCCCCAGGACTGGGAATAGAATGGGCGCGGTGCAGGATGCAAGCTCTGCTGCAGTTAGGAGAGAACCTGTCCCTGAAACCTGTCCTCGCTGGCCCATAAGGGCTCCTGGCGATCAGGGCAAAGACCTGAGATATCTTCTTTGGGAGCCTGCCTGTAGCCTCCCCTGGAAAAGTCAAGCCAGGGAGGACGATGATCTGCCCGAGCTGATCAGATTTTTTTTTTTAATTTTTTACTTTTTTTGCTCTTTTTGAGACAGGGTCTCGCTATGCAGTTGAGGCTGGCCTTGAGCTCACTTTGTAGCCCAGGGCTGGTCTCGAACTCCCAACGAACTCGAAACGATCCTCTTGCCTCAGCCTCCCGAGTGCGCTGTTCTCATTTTGCATTCTTTACATACTTTTGGTGCAGAGTCGGGCTTGCCCCACAATGCCCGGCTGTGACCAGGTTTAAAACTTACATGCAGGCCTTGAGCATGCACCGTCCTTTTCTTCTCCCACCTCATCCCCAGCGCTCCTCGGTGAGGTCTGGCAGTCCTTTGGGCCTTCCCAGCAACGCTGAAGTTACCCAGGAGTTTTTCACATCTTTGACTTGAAAAGCTTCTACTGGCTTACTGGAAGCTATCTGGCTTTGATTACCGGTCCTTCCACTTAGTAATGATAAATAACTCGACGGGAGGTGTTGCTATTTGCAGTGGACTGTTAGGGAAAATAAACTCTGGGCAGTGAGAGGCTTTAGCTTCCACAAGACTAGAACCCTGGGCAAACGTTTTCACCTGGTGGCCAGGTCAGAATTTCTTCATCTGTGCAAAATGTCACCCCCTGAAGGAGTAGTTAGCCTTCATGGTTGAATGGAAAAAACACTGGACTTGAGGTCAAAAGGTCTAGATACTGCCCAGGACATTTAAGCTCTGTGAGCTTGCTTAAAGTGATTTTTTTTACCTTTTTTTCTTTTTTGTTGTTGTTGGTCTCTTTGAGACAGGCTCTTGCTTTGTAGTTCAGTCTGGCCTTGAGCTCACTTTGTAGCCCAGGCTGGTCTTGAACCTTGGGCAGTGATCCTCCTGCCTCAGCCTCCTGAGTGCTGGGATTACAGGCGTGCGCCACCTCACCCAAGTCTTTCGTTTTTTGATCTACTAGGAATTGAACTTTCACACTCAGCTACATTCCCATGTCTTTAAAACAATTTTTTTTAAGTTTTGAGATAGGGTCTTCCTGAGTTACTAATTTGCCCAGGCTGAGCTTGAGTTTATAGTCTTACCTCAGCCTCCCAGGTTTCTGGGATTATAGGCATGCACCACCACACCTAGCTGCTCAAGTCACTTTTGATTTCTTTTTTTTTCTTGCGACAGGGTCTTGCTCTATAGTCTAGGCTTGCCTTCAACTCACTTTGGAGCCCAGGCTGGTCTCGAACTAGTGGCAAACCTCCTGCCTCAGGTTCCCAAACGCTAGGATCACAGGCCTGTGCCACCAAGCCCGGCTCTCGCTTTTGATTTCTGATCCCTGTTCTCTTAATATGAAGTTAGTTTATTGTCCTGACTGAAAGCCACAGAAAGATTGAGTAGTCAACAAAACTGTAAAATTGTATGCAGAGTGATACTGATATTTGCCCGAGGAAAGAATCCGTAGGTTTTTATTGGTACATGTCTGTGACACATCATGAATGTGTTCGTCCTGGGGAGTTGGTATGTGTACATAAGTCCATGGGTTTCACCAGATTTTCAAAAGGATCCTGTACCCAGTAAGGTTTAGAAATTCTGCAATGGAGGCTCACTGAGGCTTATGGAGTTTAGAGTAGACCTCAAGTCTTTTCCGTTTTCCGTTTCTCTCTACAGAGGCAGGCATTACTGGGTGCCGACCAACCAGCGGCTCTTTGGAGGTCAGATTGTGGGCCAGGCCCTGGTGGCTGCAGCCAAGTCTGTGAGTGAAGACGTCCATGTGCACTCCCTGCACTGCTATTTTGTCCGGGCAGGTAAACCCCGACACCCTGGCTGCTGGCTTCCAGTCCAGTACTGGTGGTGGGCAGCCTCTTCGTCCTGTGCTTGGGGGTCACTGAAGCAAGGAGATGAGAGAGGAAGAGAATCTGAGGAGAGGGAGGAGGGAGAGAGAGAAATAACCCCTAAGAGGTGCCTCTTGGGAAGAAGGTCTGGGGCCACCCAAGAACCTCGGAGCTCACAACCCCTGAGACTCACTGGGTATTGTCCTTTGCCTCAATGACAGAGATTTTGTTACTTTGCTGTTCTCATCTTGCATTCTTTGCATACTTTTGGTGCAGAGACTGATAGAACCTCGCAGTAGGAGTGCGGCAGCTTCTGCTGGGACCTTCGAGGTGGGAAGGGTAGGGTGAGAAGAGGAAGCACTAGTGCGAAAATCAAGAGATCTAGGTCCCAATTTCAGGTTTACACTACTGTGATGACCTTGAACGAGGTTTCCTCCCTATCCTGAGGCTTGGTTTCTTTTCTTATTGAGACAGAGTGTTTTTTTTTTTTTTTTTCGGTACCGGGGATCGAACTCGGGGCCTTGCGCTTGCCAGACAAGCGCTTATGCCACTGAGCTATACCCCCAGCCCTTGAGACAGAGTGTTTTTATTTTATTTATTTTTTGAGACAAAGTCTCCCTGTGTAGTTCAGACTGGCCCTGAATTCACTATGTAGCCCAGTCTGGCCTCAAACTCGAGGTGATCCTCCTGCCTCAGCCTCTTCAGTGCTGGGATTACAGGCATGTGTCACCATGCCATGTCTAGGCTTTGGTTTATTCTAGCTGTGAAATGTAAGACGGATAGGGCCAGAGATATTTTAGTAGGATGATTTCTGTAAGCATTTATAGCTCTTATTAGCTCTGTGGTCAAATGAAGGTTTATATATTTTACCCATTCTCACTATGTAGTTCAGGCTGGCCTTGAAGTCTTGTCAGTCCTCCTGCCTCAGTCTTCCAAGTGCTGGTTTATAGGTGTTGGCACCAAGCCTGTTGAGAGTAATTATTTAAAACCCATGCTCACTGGGCATCAATGTGTACACCTGTAATATCAGCACTTGGGAGGCTGAGGCAGGAAGATCCCTGGAACTTAAAGGCCAACTTGGGCTATTTAGAGAGACCCTGCTCAAAAATAAAAACCACACGGAAAAACCCAGAAACAATAAACAAAAAGACTTACTGTGCTCTCTTAAAAAACAAACCCATTTTTGTTTCCCTCTCCTCTGTGCCCCTAGTAGATGCTCTCAGTTTAAAGAGTCACTGTATTCTGTGTAATTGTCAGCACCCTTCTCCAAAAGTCACTGTCTTCTGCACAAACCCACCAGCTGAGAAAATTTTGTCAAACTTTATAGTATGTGACACCCCTCCCCACACAGAGGACTAATCTCCAGGCCGTGGACGTGCCAGGTAAGCATTTTGGCACTGTCTCCACCCACTTGCCTCCTTTTTCCTTTTGAGGCTGGATCTTCTGGAATTGTGCGGACTGGACTTGAATTTGAGATCCTCCTGCCTCAGCCTCCCAAGTAGCTGTAATTACAGGTGTGTGCCACCTAACCCAGCACAATATATGATTTGTGTTGAGAAAAACATTGGTGGCTCAGTATTAGAAGTCTTTTTTGGCCTATAATGCTCCCTAGCATTGTCCCCCAAAAATAAACAAAAAAAACAAAAAGAAGAAAAAAAGAAAATATTATTAATGATATTTCTCCATTCATTTTACAAATATAAAAGTTACAGTAATAAATACACTTTACTTTTTTGGTACTGGGAATCTAACTCAGGACCTTGCCCTTGCCAGGCAGGTGCTTATGCGGCTGAACAATCTCCCCGGCCCCTAAATACACTTTTTCATACTGTCCCATATTTCTCACCCCTCTTCCTTTGCTCGTCCCCCAAGTGCCTGTATCTGGATACTTCTGATAGGTCCCAGCCTGGTTATCTTTATGTTAGGTGGGAGTAAATATGTCACATAAGTTTTATTTTTCAATTTGGTTGTAAACTCCAGAAGCACTAGTCTCTTTCTAATCTTTCCAGCCCAGTGGTGGCAAACCTATGGCACACGTGTAGCAGCTGGCTGTTTGTTTTCACTGAAAGCTCTAAAAGGTTGGCCATCACTGCTCAAGCCAGTGGAGATGTCTAGCTGTTTGGTTTTGTGGGGGTGGGGGCATTGCTCAGCACTGTGAATCTTTTCATCTTGTGAAGAAAGAGTTCTGAGTCTTTGCAGCTGGAGGATCAGTGCTGGGCCTGCACGTGGTTGGATTTCCTTAACTGCAGTGCCACATGGGAGGCTGGTGATGTGGGTGGTGAAAGGATCTACCAAGGGTACATGAAGGAGGAAGGATGTTTACTCACGTGCAGGCTGCCAGAGACAGCAGGGCTGTCAGGAGAGGGGTCTGTGTTTTTTCTGGCAGAGGGTGGGGTGGGTCTGATGCTGACCCTTGGCAGTGCATTCTTGGTCGTAAAAGGCAGCAGAGTCCAGAGTGTGTTTGTGTTCCTGAAAGAGTTTGTGTTTTAGCATCTTGAAATGTTAGTTGTCAGGCACACACCTCATTGTCCTACTGCCCATAATGAAAAATGTTTTCATTGTACTATTTTCCATGCTACATATATATATATAATTTTTATTTATTTTTTAATGAGGAACTTTGCAAGTAATTAAAATTTGCATGGCCGGGCATAGTGGTGCATGCCTGTAATCTCAGAACTTGGGAGGCTGAGGCAGGAGGATCGTTGCAAGTTTGAGACCAGCCTGGGCTACAGAGTGAGCTCAAGGCCAGCCTGAACTGCATAGTGAGACCCTGTCTCAAAAACCACACACACACACACAAACATGATTCAGAGCACAGCCTTATCTTGTTTAGTTCTCATAGGTAACGTCAGAAGACAGAATTGCGGTGGGGACATAGCTCAGCGCAAGAGTGCTTGCCTAGCATGTTTGAAGCATAGTTTTGATCTTCAGCACTTCAAAGAGAAGACAAAGTCAGGAATATAGCTCAGCAGCATAAGCGCTTGCCTGGCAAGCCTGAGGTCATGAGTCTCAGGTCATGAGGTCATGTACCAAAACAAACAAATAAACAAAAAGATAAATTATAATAATTTAAAGATTTTTTTTTTTGGTATATGTGTGGTACTGAGGATTGTAAGTACTGGGGTACTCGTCACTTTTGTACTGAGTTGTATACCAGCCCCGTTGTTTTTTATATTGAGACATGATCTTTCTTGCTGAATTGCCTAGGGCTGGCTTGAGCTTGCAGTCCTCTTGCCTCAGCTCTCCAGAGTGCTGTGACTACAAATTGTATGCTGCCACATCTGGCTGGTTTAAAGATTCCCCCCCCCTTACATTAAAGATTGAACTGAGGATCTTTATGTTAAGCTACATTCCCAACTCTTATTTAAAACAGGATCTTGCTAAATTGCCTAGGTTGGGCTCAAGCTTGTGATCCTCCTGCCTCAGCCTCTGAGTGCTGGGATTACAGGCACTACTGCGTCTAGCTAAAGATTACAATGGGCCTTTGTTTATTGAAGCAAAGTCTTGCTATGTAGTCTAGTCTTGTCTCAAACTTGGAATCCTTCTGCCTCAGCCTCCTGAGTGCTGGTATTACAGGCACCAGCATACCTAGCCAATCCATTAACACTACTTATGTATATAAATGCCCATTTTCTGTCTCAGAACACTTACTCAGAGCTATCTGAATCTATGTCTCCCAAACTACAATTCCTAATACCTCCAGTATTTTTACAGTTCTTTTACAGTTTCTGAGTTTGAACTGACAGAATAGACATTGTTAAGCTGTTACTAAGGTGTTTTTCATTTTCCCATGCTAGGGATTGAACCCAGGGCCTTGCACATGCTAGGAATTGGAATTATTGATTTTTTTTTTTTTTTTTTTTGTGGTGCTGAGAATTAAACCTAGGGCCGGGGATATAGCTCAGTGGAACAACAGCCTGCCTGGCAAGTACTGAGTTTGATTCCCGGCACCAAAAAAAAAAAAAAGAGAATCAAACCTATGCTGGGCAGGTGTTCTACTATTGAGTTACACCCTGACCTTTCCCTCCCTCCCTCCCTCCCTCCCATCCAGTTTTAGTATTTGTACTGCCAACTCCCTCCCTCCCTTCTTTTTTCCCTCTCCTTTTCCCTCCTTCCTTCCCTTCCTTTTCTCCCTTTCTATCTCTTTCTGTGTCTCTGTCCCTCTCCCTCTTCTTTTTGAGATGGGGTCTGGCTGTATGATCACCCAGACTGGCCATGAACTCCAGGTTTTCTTGATCCTGCCCACCTCACCTGCCTCAGCCTTCTGAGTGGCTGGGTGAGCAAGTCGCCACATCCAGCTTTTGGCTGCTGCTGCTTCTTTTTTTTTGAGTCAGGGTCTCACTGTGTTGTTTAGCCTGTCCTTGAACTCACTGTGTAGCCCAGGCTGGCCTCCAATTTGTAATGATCCTCCTTCTTTAACCTCTCAAGTGCTGGAACTCCAGGCATGCGCCACCATGCGGGGCAGCTTCTTTTATTCTAGAATCATCAACACTTTGTTTCATAAATAGAATAAATATTCTGTGAGCTGAGCAGAGAGGTTGGTTTTCTAGACAGAGAAAGGCTGAAACTAAACAGACACAGGAACAAAAAGTGAGCCCGGGTGTGGTGGCGCACACCTATAATCCCAGCACTTGGGAGGCTGAGGCAGGAGGACCGTTGGGCTATAAAGTTAGCTGAAGGTGAGCCTGAATTACATGCTGAGACCCTGTCTCAACAAAAGACAAAGCAAAACAAGCAAAACAAAAAAACCAAAAAGTGGATCGGTCATTTATGAGTTATTTTCCTTGGGGCTGGAAGAGTAGCTTTGTGGTAGAATGCTTGGCCAGCATGTAAGAGGCATGAGGTTTGATCCTTAGCAGTGAAGACAAAAAGTTACTTTCCTTGTAAAGTGGGGACAAGGAGACAGAACAACAGAAAAATAATGTACAGGTTTGCTTTAGTTACTTTTCTAGGTGCTGAGACAAAATACCTGACACCCAAAGTTAAAGGAGGAAAGGTTTGTTTAGCTCACAGTTTGTGGAGGTTTCAGTCCATAATAGGCTGGCTCTAAGGCAGAGCGGCACATGACAGAGAAGCAACAGTTCATGGCAGCAGAAGACAGCAAAGGCAATTAGAGAGAGACACAAACCTCTTTCTGTCCCTTATAGTATATGCAGGCTACTTGCCCTAGGGCAAGAGTAGGATATACATACACTCTTAATCCGAGTATTAGATCATGAATCAATCAAAAACTGTAGATTGAGCTGCTTCCAAAAAGCCCCCACATGAGTGCAGGAGGCTTTGGGGGGGACATCTAGACACAAACCATAACAGGGTTAAAATCAAATGAACTTTTTTTTAGACAGGGTCTTGTTACCCAGGTAGCTTCCCTGCAGTCCTCCTGCCTCCACTTCTGAAGTGCCGGGATTATAGGTGTGCCCCTTCATACCTGGCACATTCATAGGATTGGGGATGCCATTCTTTTCCTGCATAAGGGGATTGAGAGAACTTCATTATGCCAGTTGAAACTGTTCTATTTGGGAAATTTGGCCCTCTCCCTTACGTTTTCTCAGGAAACAGGTAAACAGCCATTTTGGCTTGGTGACTTGGAACTGTAAGTCATTTAGATGTGTGGTCTCTTGGGGCCCAGAGTAGGCCCCCAGTACAAAACAGTGGCCTCCTTGGGGTTGGTGTTTATTTAGCAGTAAACGTGGTAGGCCTTCCTGACACCATTCTTACCTATGGCGCCTGGGCCCTGGAGAGGTTCTGTCCCAGTTCCCACAATGCTCAGAGAGGCAGAGCCAGGCCCTGAACATGTGGCTCCAAGTACCAGACTCTCTCTTGCTTCCTTCACTTTTAGGAGCTAATTCCAAACCATGGCAGAGCTGCCAAGGTGCCTATCCCAGGTGGCACGGCGAGGATTCTCTTCCCTGGAAATTCTCCCAGGCGCAGCATAAAGTGAGCTGCACCCCAGCCACCATTTCAAAATGAATCATCAGTTATTTGTGCCTGTACTTGCTCCTTTTTTTCTTTTTGGAGTGCTAGGGATGAAACCTGGGGCCTGTCATCACACACTAGGCGAGTGCTGGACCGCTAAGCACAGATCAAGCCCTTCATCTGCTGGGAAAGCTTCAAGATACTTAATTGGCAGCAATTGTAGAATATTAAAATAAAAGTTGAAGGCTGAGTGTGTTGGTGTACACCAGTTATCGTAGCTGAGGGGGCTGCTTCAGAAAAATTAAGTTTGAGGCCACTCTGGGCAATTTAGTGAGACCCTGTTTCCCAATAAAATTAAAAAGAGATCTGGGAACCCTGGCATGGTGGTGCAGGCCTGTAATCCCTGACCTTGGGAGGGTGAGGCAGGATCTGAGGCAAGATCTGAGGCAGGAAGAGTTGAAGGCTAGCCTGGACTACATCATGAGTTCAAAGCCAGCCTGACCTGAGCTGCATAGTGAGACCTTGTCTCAGAACACAAAAACAACTTTGAGGATATCAATGATAATATAACCATTGTTAATTTCCTACCACTTTGTCTGTAACTCTGTATTATTTGTATTGTTCTTATGCTATTTTGTAAATGGATGTCTGTTTGTTAATATGTTTTCTTCCTTTATTCTTAAAAACAAAAAAACCCCCAAAAACTAAAAAAAAAACCACAAAAACAAGCCAGGCATGGTGTGGCTCATGCCTGTAATCACAGCACTCTGGAAGATGAGGCATGAAGATCATTGGGAGTTTGAGACCATCCGGGGCTATAACATGAGCTCAAGGCCAGCCTGAACTGTATAGTAAGACCCTGTCTCAAAAAGACAACTAAAATATAAAATGAAAATAAAACAAGAAGGCTAGGGATGTAGCTCAGTAGTACTATGTGTGCCTGGTTAGCTTCAGTACCAGGCACTGCAAAAACAAATACAACAATCACCAAAAAGTTAAGGATAAGGCAGTTTTACCTAAAATTTAGTTCTGAGCATCTTGATGGCAAGAAAAAAAGGGACGTTCTCTTACCAGTTTGTGCTGTGTTCCTCTACTAGATATATCAAATAGGATAACCATACTTTGGGAGGCTGAAGCAGGAGGAGTGCACGTTCTAGCTCAGCCTGAGCAACTTAGCAACATAGCAAGACCCTGTCTGAAAATCAAAGGACTGGACAAAGCACACACACACAATGTGAACAGGATCAAAATAAAAGGGTGGAGATGTAACTCTGTAAAGGCCTAGGTCCAATCCTTAGTACTGAAAACAGTGATAACCAATGTTTCAGCGATATATATATATATATATATTTTTTTTCTTTTTCTGCCTTTTTGAGACAGGGTCTTGCTATGCAGTTCCGGCTGGCCTTGAGCTCACTTTATAGCCCAGGCTGGGCTCGAACTCAGTGATTATCCTGCCTCAGCCTCCCAGGTGCTGGGATTACAGGTGTGTGCCACCACGCCTGGCTCAGTGATATTTTTAAATAAAAGGTGCTGGGGATGGAGTTTTATGGACATCATATCTTTTTTATTTTATTTTTTTCATATCATTTTGTTTTGTTTGACACCGGGCCTTGTTCTGTAGTTCACACTAGCCTTGAGCTCACTGTGTTACCCCAGGCTGGCAATCAGTTGGGTTTTTGTTTTGTTTTTAGTTTTTCTCTACAGAGATAAAATAATGTGCAGAGGTTATCTGACTTGGTATCACTTTAGAGTGTGGAGAATCCAGGGGGTCAGCAAACATTCTATAAAGGGCCAAACAGTGAATATTTTAGGTTCTGTGTATAAAAGCAACTATAGACAGTACTTAAACAAATGAATAGGACTGTATTCTGAAAGTTTTATTTTGAAGCATTAGTTCCTTCTCTATACGGTAAGGATAAGACCTACTCTACAGTTACTGTGAGAGCAGCATAAGCAACCCTATCCTTCCTAGCATCTAATGCTCCAGAGTATGCAGCACTTCCTCCTTAACATCAGCTGCCTCTCTCCATATACTCCAGGGGCCAGGTGTGGTGGTTCACACCTGTAATCCCAGCACTTGGGAGGCTGAGGCAGGAGGATCATCATGAGTTCCAGGAGAAGCTGGGCTATGTAAGAGAGTTCAAGGCCAGCCTGAACTGCATAGCAAGACCTTGTCTCAAAAATAAAACAGAACAGCCGGGTGTGGTGGCATACCCCTGTAATCCCAGCACTCAGGAGGCTGAGGCAAGAGGATCATTGTGAGTTCAAGACCAGCCTGGGCTACAAAGTCAGCTTAAGGACAGCCTGAACTGCAAAGTGAGACCCTGTCTCAGAAAGACAAAAAATAAATAAATAAATAAAGACAAAACAAAACAAAAAAGTACTCCAGGGTCTTCCTGCTCTGGTCCAATAGAAATGTCCAGGAATAGGTCTGGAGTTCATATCGAAATGGTATTGTGATCCTCCTAGGGGAATCTGCATTTTAGCTGAAGCCCAAGGATTGGATTACATTTGAGATTTTTAAATTATTTTCCTTCATTGGTAAGGAGAGGCAGCTTCCTTCCAGTGCCTGAAATCAGACTGCATGTAGGGCTATTTCCAGAGTCTGGGCTTTTTTTTTTTTTTTTCTTTTTTTTTGTATGTATGTCAATATATTTTTTCTTTTTAAAAAAATTTTGAGTACATGTTTGCGGTATATAATGATAACATTCATCATGGGGGTCGGTACATGTATTTAACACATTTTTACATCCTGTCCCCTGCCGCCCCAGAGACTGGTCTTAGGGTAAACTGTCCTCAAAAGCCTTTCACCTTGAGGATTCCTATTTTGTTAACAGTGCCCCTGTGGCAGGCTTCAGACAGTTCTGTATATTGCTGTTCAGTGAGCCCAGTGCCTGGCTGGGTTACTATTCGAGTGAGGTGGAGGAGGCAAAACTTTCTCTAGCCCTGCTTCTTTTCCAAGAAAGTTGAGCTGGGTGTGGTAGCTCAGGCCTGTAATCCCAGCAGCTGGGAGGCTGAGGCAGGAGGATTGCTGTGAATCTGAGGCCAGGTTGGACCCTGTCTCAAAAAACAAAACAAGTAAACTAAACAAAAAAAGTTGAAAATCTCCCCAAGCGGGGTGTGGTAGTGCACACCTGTAATCCCAGCATTCAGGAGGCTGAAGCAGGAGGATCGTTGCGAGTTTGAGACCAGCCTGGGCTACAAAGTGAGCTCAAGGCCAGCCTGAACTGCATAGCGAGACCCTGTCTTAAAAGGACAAAAACCCCCCCCCCAAAAAACACTGAAAATCTCCCTGAGATGTTTCATGGTCCACATGTCAGTGAGCCTGACTCAGAGAAGGTGAGGGGCTATACTGATACCAGGATGGCTCTCTCTCTCCGTAAAATCCTCCCCAAAAGCTGAAGGTCCTTAGCTCCGGGCCAGTGCCTTCATTCTGCAGTGGTACAGGCACGGCAGAAGTAGCAAGTATCTTCCGTACACCAGGGACAAAATGCAGGCCGGAGTATACCCACAGACAATGGCCAGACCATTTGTTAAACTAGAGTTCTGGTGTGGACACTGCCCCCTCCCACACCCTTAGTGGTCCCCGTGTCCCTGTTGCCCTTTCGCCTAGCATGTGCTGCTGTTTTGATGAGCTGAATTTGTACCCTACCCTAGTCTTGTTCATCCTCGAGGACCAGAGGCCCTGAAACCTGGGAAAGGGGGTTGTGTCATCTAGGTCCCTAGGCCAGTGGGTAGAGAAGCCAGAATGTACAGCACTCTGCAGGTCCAGAGAAGGCTCAGATTTTCCCCAGAGCCTATGGTGTTCTGAACCGGGCAGCGATGGGATCCGAATTCCATGTTTATTTTTATTTATTTATTTTTTTTTTTTGCGGTACCGGGGATCAAACTCAGGACCTTGCGCTTGCCAGGCAGGCGCTTATTCCACTGAGCTATATCCCCAGCCCACCGAATTCCATGTTTAAGGACACCCCACCTACACACACTCCCACAGCTGGCCATGGTGCTGCTCACCTGTGATCCCATACTCCGGGATCTGAGGCAAGAGGATGGCAAGTTCTAGCCCAGCCTGGACAACTTAATGACTTAGTGAGATCCTGTCTCAATAATAATGATGATGATAAATAAACAAATTTAAAATGGTCTGGGTATGTAGCTCAGTGTGAAGGTGCTGGATTAAATCCCCAGTACCCGAGGCAGGATGACTGCTACAAATTCAACCTGAACTACAGAGCGAGACCCTGTCTTAAAAAATAAAATAAACCAAAACAACAGAATAAAACTAAAGGACTCTGATCCATAATAAGCAGCAGCCACCACAGGAAGTCAACCTACTATTGGCCAGGTATGGCGGTGCATGCCTGTCATCCCAGCACTCGGGAGGCTGAGGCAGGAGGATCCTTGTGAGTTTGAGGCCAGCTTGGGCTACAAAGTGAGCTCAAGGCCAGCCTGAACTGCATAGCGAGACCCTGCCTCAAAAAGACAAACCCCCAAAACCAAAAAAACAAACCAAAAAAAACCCCAAAGAAACAAAGACAACCTACTATTAACAAATCAGACTTACAAGAAGTCAGACTGCTATTTCTAGAAACTAGTGTGGCAAACCAAACAGTAACCCCTGTAACGGCATCAACAGCTAGGAATTGGTTAATAACTTTCAGCTACCCTAATTCTTGCCTATTTCCAACCTGTGGCCAATTGGAAAAAGCCAAATATGTACCCTGCACCAATTAGATTGGATGGCCCATTTCTAATTGGCCCACCTACAGCTTCCTTCTGTCAACAGCTTTCAATCAAGGCACATCTGAAGCACCCTGCCCCTTTTTTGAGAAGGGTCTCCATATGTAGTTTAGGCTGGTCTGGAACTCATTGGTGACCCTTTGACCTCAGCCTTTTGAGTGCTGGTACTATAGACATGAGCCCCACATGCCTGGCTTCCTCCCTCTGTTTTTCTTTTTCATTTAAACTTTGTGTATTTTTGGTTTTTGGAGACAGAGTCTCATCTGTAATTTCAGGCTGGCCTTGAACTCACTATGCAGCGCATGCTGGCCTCCAACTCAGTGTGATCCTCCTGCCTTAGCCTCTCAAATAAACTGTTTTTATTTAGACTTCTTTTTATTAGTACATGTTTGCAGTGCATGCAGTTTACGGTCAACTTGGGAAGGAGGTACATGCACATCCTGCTGTTAACTTTTTATAACCCCCTGCCCCTTCTCTCTCTTCTCTAATTCTCCTATCCCAATTTTTTCTTTTCTTTTCTTTTTTTTTTTTGAGACAGGGTCTCACTATATATACCAGGCTGGCCCTGAACTCATGATGTAGTCCAGGCTGACCTCTCAGGGCAATCTCCTGACCTCAGCCTCCCTGGTGCTGGTGTTACAGGCGTGTGCTACTATGCCCAGCCCCGATTTTCATTTTTGTCCTCCCTTTTTACTACTATAGAGCTTTCCAGTTCTGCCTGCCATGAGGTCTGCTAAAAGCAGATGAAGGTGGCTGACTTCCTGCTGTATCAAACACTGAATAAATAGCTTTTACTTGTTCTAAAAAAAAAATAAATAAAAATAGGCTGTAGGCCAGATTTTCCGACCTTTGATCTAGAAGAATGGTGTTTGAAATGCACGACAAGGTCTTAGGCAGAGAGAGAGGAAGATAAAAGCCCGGGAATGCCTGGCAGCGGTGCACACTTGTAATCCCAGCGCGTAGGATGCGGAGGTAGGAGAGTCATCACAAGTTCGAACTCAGCCTGACCTGCCTAGCAGGACCCTGTCTCAGAAACAAAAAACAACGACAAAATTCCAGGCGTAGTTTTTTCTTTATTTTTGTGGTACTGGGATTGAACCCAGAACCTTTGCCCTATGTCCTCAGGCTTTTAAAAATAAATTTATTTATTTATTTATTTATTTATTTATTTATTTATTTATAAATTTTGAGACAGGTTCTTGCTAAGTTGCCCAAGCTGGACTGAAACTTGCTGTGTTCCTGCCTCAGCCTCCCAAAAAGCTGGGATTACAGGTGCATCCAGCTAGGAGCATTTAACAGACACTTAGAGTACTTACTATGTGCCATATATTATTCTAAACATTTTACAGCTGTGAACTCACTTAAGTCTTATGAAAATCTTGTGAGGTGTGAGTATTATGGTGATCCCCATTTTATAATGAGTATGTGGCTCAGAGAGGGTGGCTTTCCCAGGATCACATAGATGGTGAGTGGAAAGTCAGGATTTGAATTCAGTAGATCAGCAAAGTCCCTGCTGTTCTGTACTATTGACAGGGAGGAGCCCCCCATATACTGAGAGCAGCCTCTTGACCAAGTCTGGTGTTCTCTATCCGTAAGACCTGGGTCTGAGCAAACCTTGGTTAAGAAGCTTCTAAAAAGAAATGGAAGCCGGGCGTGGTGGCAAACTCCTATAATCCCAGATGAGGGAGGATCAATACAAGCCTGGGAGGCTAAGGTGGAGGATCAATACAAGTTCGAGGCCAGCCTGGGCTATGTAGTGAGTTTAAGGTCAGCCTGAACTGTAAAGTGAGACCCTGCCTCATACAAAAGAACAAGACATGGAACAGAGGACGAGCAGAGCAGAGGTGCCCATCTGGCTATTATGAAGATGACAGGTCTCGTGGACCTTAATGAGGGACTCACCATGTCCTTTGTACCCACTGCAGGGGACCCCAAGGTGCCCGTGCTATACCAGGTGGAGCGGACGCGAACAGGGGCAAGCTTCTTAGTGCGATCTGTGAAGGCAGTGCAACATGGTAAACCCATCTTCATCTTCCAAGCCTCCTTCCAGAAGCTGCAGCCCAGCCTTGCCCAGCATCAGTTCTCTATGCCCACGGTACCTCCACCGGAAGAACTGCTTGACCATGAGGCCCTCATAGATCAGTATTTAAGGTGAGACACTTACAGGCTCCTACGCAGTCCTGTCTTGTCTTGCCTTCCCTTCCCTTCTTTCCTTCTTTCTTTCATGGTCTTGGGGGTTGAACCTGGGGCCTTTGAACTGAGTTACCTCTCCAGTCCTTTTTAAAAAAAAAAAAAAATTAATTTTGAGACAGGGTCTCCCTAAGTCTCTGTATTGCCTAGGCTGGACACAAATTTGTGATCCTTCTGCTTCAGCCTACCAGAGTGCTGGGGTTATAGGCATTTACCACCATGCCCAGCTCAGGAAAGTGTGTTCCAATTGTGGTTGCCTCCTGTTAGCGAGTCGCAGTTTTTCAGTGGGTCTGAGCCATGCACTTAAAAATACAAACTAGGGCTGGAGGTACAGCTCAGTGGGCTAAGTGCTTGCCGCTGAGCACTAGGGCCCTGAGTTCGATCCCCGGTCCCGGAAAAAAAAAAAAAAATACAAACTAGCTGGGCATGGTGGCATGCGCCTGTAATCCCAACTCTCGGGAGGCTGAGGCAGGAGGATCATTGTGAGTCCAAGATCAGCCTGGGCTACAAAGTGAGCTCAAGGCCAGCCTGAACTGCATAGCAAGACCCTGTCTCAAAAACACAAAAAAAATAAATAAAAAATAAAAATACAAACTAGAGTGGCTGAGCTCAGTGTTAGTGTATGTGGTTAGCATATGCAAGGCTGCAGATTCATATATATGAAAATAAGATGTTAGAGTATATTATATGTAAGGAGGGTAAGAATCCTTTTGTGACACTTTAATTTCAGATGTTTTTCTGGTTAGTGTGAGCGGGTGTGCATGTGTGTATCTGTTGGGTTGTGATATAAAACGCAGAGGTTATTTTTGGTCTTTTTGAGGCAGGGTCTCGCTATGCAGTGCAGGCTGGCCTTGAGCTCACTTTGTAGCCCAGGCTGGTCTCAAATTTACAACAATCCTGCTGCTTCAGCCTCACAAGTGCTGAGATTACAGGCGTGCACCACCACGCCTGGCAAAATGCAGGCTTTATAGGCTTTGTTTTGTATAGGAATTTTTATTTATCTACTTTTTTTGGTACTGGGAATCAAACTCAGGACCTTGTGCTTGCCAGGCAGGTGCCTGTGCCACTGAGCTATATCCCTCGCCCTAGGAAAATTTTTTTTAATGGTAGCAAAGTTTTATTAAAAGTAGGAAAACAAACAGCCTCTGCAGAGTGAGTTTGGAGCAAGCAAAAGTGGGAAAAGAAGTGTACCCTACAGCATGAGGACCAGCAGTCACACAAGAGAGAACAGTGTCTAGGGCAGACATTGTTACAGCGTTGTTAAAATATTGAATGATTTCCATAGCTACTTGTAAACAGTCACCTCTCCAGTCTTCCACGTGGCCCGCTCTCTGGTTCAGGCCTGTACTCCAGCAGCTTCAAAGTTGCTGCCTGGCACCCATTGGCAGCACAGAGGAGAGTCCTCTAGAACCTTATTGCAGAGCCATGGCCCATGGATTGGTCTTTGCCTTGGCCTTAATGCATGTGAAATATTACTGTCACCTGGTGAGATGTGTGTCTCTCTTTTTTTTTTTTTTTTTTGGTCTTTTTGAGACAGGGTCTCACTATGCAGTTGAGGCTGGCCTTAAGCTCACTGTGCAGCTCAGACTGGCCTTAAACTTGCAACACTCCTCCTGCCTCAGCCTCCCGAGCGCTGGGATTACAGATGTGCGCCACCACACCTGGCTTTGGTGAAATGTATTTCTGACTTGGGTCGAAACCATTAAAGTTTGAAAAATGAAAGAAAAAAAAGAAAGTTTGAAAACTTCCAATGCACAGGAATGAGTTCCGGATCCAGGTACAGGACAGATACACAGACTCTGGCCAGGCCAGGGCCCCCATTAGTCCTCATCTGCTGTGGGACTTGCCCAGCTACCCAGTGTCTCAAGGCCCTAGGTTCTTCAGCTAAAAGCTGGGAACGTTCACATTTGCTGCTTGCTTTCCAGCTGCACAGGGGTGAGCTCCTCTAGTGCAGGGCTCCAGGGAGGCTGCGGGCTCTGCGGGATGGATGTGGGTTTGGCAGTTTAAATAGCCAGAATTAAAATCTAGACTGTCGCCGCTAGCTGTGTGAATTTGGGCAAGTTGCTTGCCCCCTCTGAGCCCACGCCTTTGGTTGTAAAATGGTATTTATTCCTACCTTATAAGGTCACTGTGGGGATTAAACGGGATAAGAGGTATAAGGCATCTAATATGTGCTCTGTAAATTTTTTTTAAACTTTTTTGAGACAGGGTCTCACTGTGTAGTCCAGGTTGGCCTTGAACTCACAGCAGTCTTCTTGCCTTAGCCTCCCAAGTGCTGGAATTACAGGTGTGTGCCATTATGTACCATGTATGCCAGCTATGTACCATTATTAACAGAGAGGAATACACATGGGACCAGGTATTATACAATTGGAAGTTTATAAGTTTTTGCAGAAATGAAAGGGAGACATTATTGAGGGACCCTGAGTTTAGAGCTGCTCAGCAAGGTAGTTACTAGCTACTTAATTTAAATGAAGCGGAGAGGACGAGTTCTTTTCTCCATTTACCTTAGCCACATTTCAAGTGCCCAACAGTCACATGTGGATAGCGGCCACCACAGTGGCTAGTGAAGATAAACGTTCCCCTATCACAGAAGTTTCGCTAGACAGCAGTCCCTGACAGATGTGTTGGCAAAAGCCTGTTTTCCCAGCACTTGGAAGGCCGAGGCGGGAGGACTGTTGTGAGTTTGAGGCCAGCCTGGGTTACATAATTGAGTTCAAGGCCAACCTCAAAAAAAAAAACAAACCCACAAAAGAACCAAACAACAAGAACCAACAAGAAAATCCCAGTCCCTGCAAAGAGCATTAAGGGTGGTGGTTTCTGTGGTAACAGGGCTTCCCTGGAAACTAGTGCCTTCTTCCAGGGACACAGTTGCTTTCTGCTGCTTTGGGACTGGCCACTTAGTCCAAATTGGGCAGCTGCTTGTTTGAATGGTTAGAAAAATGAAGTGGTTAAGTGTATGAACTGTGGAAATGGACTGCCAGAGTCCAAATCCTGCCTGTCCTACTCTGAGCAAACTACTCAGATTGTCTGCTTATTTCAGTCATTTAATGGTGTGCTAATAGTACCTACACCGTGAGATTGCTATGAGGAAGGGTTATCATTACTATGCAGCGCTGGGAACAGGGCATATCATAGGGTATGTTTTGCTACTATGATGTGTTGGTTTTGTGTGCATTGTCTTGTCTTTCCACAACATTTTCTGTGAGATAATTGTTATTATCTACATTTTGCAAAAAAGGAAAATAGGCTCAGAGAAATTGCTAACTTGTGCAAAGCCACATGACTTAACAGGTGGCAAGGAAGGGATGCCAACGCCATACCGTGTTGCATGCCACACGGGGTAGGGGGGCGAAAGAAGCTTTGGAGATCAATCAGGGGTCCCTGTGGAAGAATGTGGGGTGTCAGAAGAGGCAGCACAAATGAGACAAAAAGCATCCCTTCTCAGATCTTCTTGCCCCTCTTCCCTTTACTTTCCAGGGACCCTAACCTCCAAGAGAAGTACCGAGTCGGGCTCAACCGAATTGCTGCACGTGACGTACCCATTGAGATCAAGCTGGTAAACCCGCCCACCCTGGGTCAGATTCGGAGAATGGAACCCAAGCAGCTGTTCTGGGTGCGGGCCCGGGGCTTTATTGGTAAGAGGACCCAGGGGTTGGAGAACACGTTCCCTAGGGCTCTAGTCCTGCCCCTCATTTGCTTGGTGTGGCCATGGGTGTGCTACTTCCTCTCTCTGTGTTGTTTCCTCATCTGCATGAGGGGGAAGCCAGTGAGGCTTCTCTCCAGGGCCGTCTTGCCCCTCAGCATGGGGACAGTCGGTGGGGAATGACTGAGTCCCAACAGAGGACCTTTCTGGGGAGAGGTAAGAGTTTGCTTAGGCTCTCATCCGGGTCTGTGGCTAACCACTCTGAGCCTATACCCTGTTATAAAACGATATTGGGACAAGATACCGCCTCGGGGATGTGGGGGCAGGGTTGGGAGATTTAGGGAGACCTTGGGATGAGATCTGGGAAGATTTGAGTCCTCACTCACCCGTTTCTCCCCATCTCCACCTCCCTTACCCTTTCATACATACCTTGGGCCAGGTGACGCTTTGCACATCTGTGCACGGCAGTCTCTCTGAGCAGCCTGCAGTCCTGAGCTTGAAACCCGGGAGCCCGGGGCTAATGGGACTGGGACCTGTTGCAGGGGAGGGCGACATCAAGATGCACTGCTGTGTGGCCGCCTATATCTCGGACTATGCCTTCCTGGGCACGGCGCTGCTGCCCCACCAGTGGAAGTATAAGGTGCACTTCATGGCCTCACTGGACCACTCCATGTGGTTCCACGCCCCCTTCCGCGCTGACCACTGGATGCTCTATGAGTGCGAGAGCCCCTGGGCTGGTGAGTGTGGGGCTGTGTGGGACAAGGGCACTGGCTTGGGCTGGCAGGGGCTGCTGTCTCGGGTGACGCTGCCACCTTCTTGCTCTCTGGGTGGCACTGCACGGGTGCCTTCCTCTCTTGCCTCTACAGGCTTTGGCATTCTCATCTTCAAAATGACAGTGAGGCTCAAAGACAAGACACCTGCTCAGCTCCGTCTGTCACCTGATTCACTATCTCAGAAACCCAGGTCTAGTCCCTGAACCACTTCAGATTTTTTATGGGATCTTGGGCAAATCCTGTCTTCTAAGCTTGCTTTCCCATTTATTGATTGATTGAGACAGGGTCTTGCTATGTAGTTCAGGCTGGCCTTGAACTTGTGGCAATCCTTCTGCCTCAGCCTCCCCAGTGCTGGGATTACAGGTGTGCACCACCACACCTTGCAATTTTCCCATTTGAGCATAGGATTTCATAGTATTAGAGTAGCACAAGGTCCTGAGTTCGATTCCCAGTACCAAAAAAAAAAAATAAGAGCAGCAAAAGCTAAACCTGATAACCTGTCAGACTGCCACCTGAGGGAGCTTTTTCAAAATAGCTTTTGTTTCTACCTTCAAGATTCTAACCAGGCAGGTCTTGGTTAAGATCCAGAAAACTAGTTTTAAGAAGTGTCCCAAGTGATCATGCTGATTACCATGGTTGGGAGTCAGTGTGCTCAGTGGTCTCTAGGGGCCTTACTAATTGGATGCCTCATACTGTGGCTTCTCTTCAGAGCATATAAATCTTTTGCCCTTTGATAATTGGACACTCCTTGCAGGGGATAGAGAGAAACCTAAACTCACTAATACTTAGCTTCAGAATCCTGGGTTCCTTTCCAAGGAAGTACATTTCAAATAAAGAAAAGCTTTGGTTTATGAAACAGGGACAAAAACTTAGGATACTCTTTATACTCAGGAAAGGGATATTCTCAAGTGGCCAGAGTATTAGAATATAAGATTAATAACCTTAAAGGTGGGCACCTGGGTTCAGGGTTAGGCAGGGCCTTGGAGCCCAGTTCCTGAGCCTCTTTAGATTTCAGTGTCATTGTCCAGAAAGCAGGACAAGCGCAGCCGAATTCCTCTGGCTATTATGAGCCCTGCTGTGTACAGGAAAATGAGCATTTCTGCACGAACAGCACACTCAGGCCTAAGGCCAGCAAAGGAAGGACTCCAGGTGTGCAGGGAGTGGAGGCCAGAGCCCTACTGGCCTCAAGTCTTCTCTCTTGAGCTTCTCCTTCCTTTGTGGTGGAAGTGTTATTGTTTCTCAAGAATTTCCAGCCTGGAGGACTTGGTTTGATTTATTAAAAAAGGAACTAAGGGATTTATAATATACGTGGTGAGAGGTACAGCAGTCTACTTGGCCAGGCTATGAGACTGTTCTGGGAGCTCCTCCCTCTGTCACCTTTTTGAGGAAGTGAACCAGTGTGTGAAAGTGCTTTTAAACTGTCAAGTGGGGTCCCCCTGGGAGGAGTCAACCCATGCTGTCTGGAACAAGTTCATAAAGCAGTACTTAGAGCCTTAGGGCAATCACAGCATTCACTGAGTCCTTATGTGTGGCAGGCCTGCCCTGGGCCAGACCCTCTGCAGACAGCACAGCAGGGAAGGGCTAGCCTCACCCTTCTCTTCCCCACAGGTGGCTCTCGGGGGCTGGTACATGGGCGACTGTGGCGCCAGGACGGGGTGCTGGCTGTATCTTGTGTCCAGGAAGGTGTAATCCGAGTAAAGCCCCGGGTCTCGGAGAGCAAGCTATAGCCAGAGGTGCCAGCTTAGCCTCAGGCTTCAAAGGTCTCCCTTCTACACCATTCTAGAGCTGGGAAATACAGTCAAAGCCTGGGTCTTTGGCCTTCACATCCAATAAAGAGACTGTAATACCACTGGAGCAGGCCGCCTTTAATTCCCCTGGGCCAGAATTGCAGCCCTCCCTCAACTCTAGGATTGCATATGCAGTCCCTGACCCTTTACCCATCCTGCCTCACTGGCTTGGAGACCCACGGGCAAGGGAACACGGCTGCTGACCAGGGCTGTAGCCCCTGGCTGTGTAAAAGCTGGAGAGGCTGTGTCAGGTTTCCTCCCTGGACAACCCTGGGTAAGCCCAGTTCATCCTGAGCCCGGATCGACAGAAGGAAATTCTGTAAATTCCCTTCGTGGAGCATCTAGGGGCAGCCTCCCAGCTGCTCTTTGCAACTCTGTCTCTCCCCTCCCCGTGTTCAGGCAGTCCCTCTCCCCACGGCAGCCTGAAGACTAAGCAAGAGCTAGTCTAGCACCTCCTTGATGAGCATTTCTTTGAGGCTAGGGGGTGGCGTGGGGGTAAGGCCTGCCTCCTGCAGGGCCTGGAGCCGGGCCTCTGACTGTCGTTTGTCCAGGCCCAGGCGCCAGGAGAGCCGGACATGAGCCTCTAGAAAGGGTGCCAAGAAAGGATGGGGACTCTTGTCTCTCAGCAGCTGCAGGGCCTTTTCACAGCATGCCCGTGCCTCCGCGGGGTCCTCCAGCTCCTGATGGCACACAGCCAGTCCAGCCAGGGTCAGCAGGGGGCGGTCGGAGCCAGAGGAGGTCCCCAGCTGGGCCTGCAGCTGCCAGGCATTGGCCCAGAGTGCCAGAGCCTCACGATAGAGGCCAGTACAGGTGAGGCTCTGTGCCCGCCGCAGCTCCGGCAGCACAAAGAAGTCCTGCAGGTCTGGGGCATGGCGTAGCTCAGGCACTGCCTGTAGGTGGCCCAAAAACTGCTCAAAGGCTCGGCTACGGCGAGCGATGGTCTCTGCAGTAAAATTCCGGCGTAGGCGCTTGCGGGGGAAGGAGATGGCAGCCATGGGGCCCCGGAACTGCCGCTGCAAGTTTCGGTGCAGTCGCTCGAAGTCCGAGTATCGGCGAGAGATCTGGGCTGGCTGGCGGTCTGGTGGCCCCGGGCCCATCACGGCGAGGGTGTAGAGCTGCAGTAAACGTGGGTGTCAGCACAGGTGTGGATGTCCATGGATCCCTGCCCTCCTCCCCCCACTCCCAGCTCTGTTCTCCCTGGGGACTGGGCCAGAAGGGTGGGAGATGCTGGGGCAGGGGCTTGGGAGCCCATTCCCATCTTACCTGAGGCGCCTCTGAAAGGACCCAGGCCCAATGCAGCACAGGAGAGAAAGACAGATAAGATTCAGTGCCGGAGGCTGCTGTCTCTATGGCCCCTTGGGGGAAGTTTCCTTCCCTAAGAGCACTTAGTTCTTCTGACCACCCTTCTGAAAAACCAGGGGTGAGCTGAAATCCCACCCACTCTCTGGGGCCTCTGAGCTAACCTGTGAGCCCCCCTGGAGCTGTTCCCATTCTGGACACAAGCTGGACTGCCATTCCAAACCAGATTGGAAGGCAGGCCTTCAGAGAGTCCCGTACGGCAGTGTGGGTTTGTCTAGGACTCAGTCTGATTCCAGGTCAGCTTCTCCACCTTTGTGACCTCAAACAAAGCAGTCCGCTCTGTTAGCAGGTGTTGGTACCTGAGGTTTTTGTTTTGAGACAGGGTCTTACTACGTAGTTTAGACTGGCCTTGAACCTGTAGCAATTCTCATGCCTCAGCCTCTTGAGTGCTGTAACTAAAGGCACATGACACCCTGCCTTCTTTTTAAATCTCACTATAAATTGAAAAACTTTCAGTTTGGTTGCCTTTTTTTTTTTTTTTTTTTTTTTTTTTTTTTTTTTTTTTTTTTTTTTTTTTTTTTTTTTTTTTTTTTTTTTTGTCTTCCTGAGACAAGGTCTTGCTATGCAGTTCAGGCTGGACTTGAGCTCACTTTGTAGCCCAGGCTGGCCTCAGACTCACAATCCTCCTGCCTCAGCCTCAGCTTCCTGAGTGCTGGGATTACAGGCATGAGCCACCACACCTGGAGTTTCCGTTTAGTTTAGTTTTCAAAAACACTTCTCTTCACAATCCTTACCCCCTTTTAGAAAAGGACCAGAGAGTGAATCTCAGGTCAGGGCCTTGTTGTATCCACAGCACTGAGGCAGGATTGAGTGACATTATTTCATTTTCACTGCCTTTACGTTTATGGTCAGCTTCTCTTTATGGCAAATGAGGTTTTCCACATACAGCAGTGCTGTAAAGTTGGCAGGAATGTATCAATGTCTGTATGAATGTATGTATGTATCCGAGGCACGGTCACCATGGAGCTCAGACTGCCTTCAGCTCACTACTCCGAAGCCTGTGCTGGCTTCAACCTCATGACCTTCCTGTTGCAGTCTCCCACATTCTGGGACTACAGGTATGCGCCATACCTGGCTAGACATTGGCTTTAAACTTACTCTATTTTTGTCTTTTTGAGACAGGATCTGGCTGCGCATTTCAGCGTGGCCTTGAGCGCTCTTTGTAGCCCAGGCTGGTCTTGAACTCACAAGAATCCTCCTGTTTTAGCCTCCTGAGTGCTGGGATTACAGGCGTGTGCCACCACGCCCAACTAATTTATTTTATTTATTTATTTACTTAGTTACTTGTCTTTTTTTTTTTTTTTTTTTTTTGCGGTACTGGGGATTGAACTCAGGACCTTGTGCTTGCCAGGCAGGCACTTACTCCACTGAGCTATATTCCCAACCCCTGTTACTTGTCTTTTTGAGACAGGGTCTCACTATGCAGTTCAGGCTGGCCTTGAGCTCACTTTTAGCCCAGGCTGGAACTCACAACAGTCCTCCTGCTTCAGCCTCCCAAGTGCTGGGATTACAAGCCTGTGCCACCATGCCCAGCCCGGGTAACTTATTTTAGAAAAAAGGAGGTTCATGAAAAATGTTAAGACTGGTACTGGTAGCATTTTAGGTTGGACAATGATTGTGAAGGAGATGCTGTAATGACAGGTTTGTGAAACACTGAACAATATGACCACTAAGCTTCTGTCCAGGCTGGAGAACTGGCATATGGACTAATCCTCCCTGGTGAAGATCCTGTTGAGCTGACAGGTTTTGTTTTGTTTTTTTCCTTTTGAGACAGGGTCTCACTGTGCAGTTCAGGCTGCCCTTGAGCTCACTTTGTAGCCCAGGCTGGTCTCAAACTTGCAGTGATCCTCCTGCCTCAGCCTCCCAAGTGCTGGGATTACAGGCGTGTGCCACCACATCCAGCCTGAGCTGACAGGTGTAAAAGGGGAGTTAGCAGGTTTTACGTGTAAAAGGGATACAAACACCAAACCCAGATTTTTCTAATTTATTCTGTGGAACTGCCAATATTCTAGCCATCCCTGGTCAATTAGGTTTGCCTACTGCTTTTTTTTTTAAATTTGTTTTACAATAAATTTAGTACTAGAGATTAAACCTAAGACCCTCATACAAAGCTACATCCCCAACCCATTTTTTATTTTTTTATTTTCAGACAGGGTCTCCTAGGTCACTAAATTGCCCAGGCTGGGTCTGAACCTCACCTTCCCCGATGGCTGGGATTATAGGCATATGCCACTGGCTAGGTGTGTCTATTTATCATTTTCTTGAAGATTCACAGGATACATTTTATTTTATTTATTTTTTGAGACAGGGTCAGTGGGGTGTGGTGGCGCACACCTGTAATCCCAGCACTCCAGAGGCTAAGGCAGGAGGATCGCTGTGAGTTCAAGACTAGCTTGGGCTACAAAGAAAAAGACAGGGTCTCCCTAAGTAGTTGGCCTTGAACTCACTATGTAGCCCAGGCTGGCCTCCAACTCATGGCAATCTTCCTGCTTTAGCCTCCTCAGTACTGGGATTACAGGTATGTACCACCATGCTCAGCTAGCTTTTATTTTTTAGCAAAGATCATTTCACATTAATTATTTCATCTGATCCTTGAATGTCCCTCCCACAAGATAGGTGATAATGATTAGTAGTTTCATCAGCTGAGCACTTACCCTGTGCCTCGCGCTGCTGTACCCAGCACTTTTCCTGCTATCATTTCATTAAATCATCAAAATAGCACTACCAGGAAGGTGTCCTTATCTCTGTCCGCTGAGGAAGCAGGCTCAAAGAGTGGTAAAGACTCAAAGACATGTCTGAAATCACACAGCTGGTAAATGGCCTACCTGGGATGCAAACCCAGGTCAATCTGATTCCAAAACTTGTGCTCTTCACTCTTAAGAGAACATGGATGGACAGGCTGGGTGTGGTGGCCGATGCCTGCAACCCCAGCACTCCGGAGGCCGAGGCAGGAGGACTGCCACCAGTTCAAAGCCAGCCTACGCTGCACAGTGGGTTCAAGACCAAGTCTGAACTGCATAGAGTCCCCACTGTACAAAGAAGGTGATTTGCTTCTCCAGACACAGGCAGGGCAAACAGGCCATCCTGTTCTTGTCATTCCGTTCCCATCTGGGGCCCCAGTGTCACCTCCATTCCCTCCTACTTGCAGCTGCTCCTTGGTGACTGATCCCTCGGTCCCTTTCCTGTGCAGGACTCCTTACTCGGCCCAGAGCTCTGGGATGTTTGCCACTCAAGAATGGCTCATCTGGGGCTGGGGGTGTAGCTCAGGGGTGGAATGAACTCAGCGTGCATGGAGACCTGGGTTCAATCCCCAACAGCAAAACAAAAACAAATTTAAAAAAACCCCAAACTGGATCATCAGCATCAAATTGGAGCAGTCACCCATGGGTGTGGGCCTTGTTACAGCATAGAGGAGGGTGGAGGGGCCCAAATGTGGGACAAGGCTCCAGGCGCCCTTCCTGCTGAGTCAGAGGCAGAGGAGGGTGGGGAAGAGAGGGGGGCGAGAAGCAAGGACATTTGCAGGACAGGCCAGCTCAGCTGGCTTTCAGGCCCAGAAGGGAGCAGGACCTGGCTGACTTCATTTTCCCTGACAGTCTCTTCCCTCCACAGCAAGGAAAAGAGAGATTCCAAGGCCCTGCCATATCCTGTTCTTCCCCCATATCCCTACCAAATCCCCTAAGCATAGCCCTTTGGAGTGGGATTGCTCTGTGCAGGCAGAGTGCCACAGAACTCGTTTACCTAGGTTACAGGGAGGTCACAGTCTTTGGATGCGGACGGCAAACCATTTAGAGCTTGCAGTGATACAGCCTGCTGGGGCACGTATGCTACAGGTTGATCACCGCTGCTCTAGATGCTTGACACTTCCAAATGAAAGTTACATAAAATTAATGCAGGTTGGGCATCCCTTATCCAAAATGTTTGGGACTAGAAGTGTTTCAGATTTTGGACTCTGCATGTACACAGATGAGACATCTTGGGGATGG